>CAEFZX010014116.1:0-35125 GCA_903066825.1 Alfaro cultratus | reverse complement strand
ACAGTGCTCTTTTATTCACCGTTCAAGTCAGTGTTGATAAGATAAAATTACCCCCTCCATCTTCCAGACACAATATATGAATTTCGATCTTGTTTTATATATATATATATATATATATATATATATATATATATATATATGTTTATTGGGGCCATGTTTATTTATATAAACATGTTTATTTATAATAAATGTTTATTTTCATTTTTACTTAAAAAATGAGAATAAACATCTTATTTCAATATTCTAAAATAATGAAATGGTACTTATTTCTGAGAAAAAAATAGACATTTAGCTGCTTCTATTCATTTGCAAAACTCACTGATATAAAATATTCAACAAGAAAAACAATAATTCACAATTTCTGAGTTTACATGGACATTTATTTTTACTATATTGTGATGATATTTTTTGGCAATATCGCCCACCCTAGATGAGAACATATCTAGGTTTATTTTAACATTAACCTCCCAAATGCCTTTTCCTAACATTTGGCTTTAAATAGCAGGGCATTAATGAAAAAAAAATATCTTGTGCATAAAAAGATGGGAAACTGTTTTGAATTTTGCTAGATAAATGACTTATAATTATCTACTCTCAATGGTCTCTAATGATCAACTACTTAAAGACACCAGGAGCCAACCAGTAAGATAAGGAGTCAATTTAAATAATAATGGGACTTTACTGCAGGCTGTTTGATCTGTTCTTACCAGCCATGGTGGAGATCCCCAGAGTGACTCCGATGGAGAGTTCAATCTGCGTTCCCTAAAGAACACAACAGAATGAGGTTGAATATTCCTCCTGAGTTACTGTTCCTGCCTAAACATAACACTTCCATACAAAGTTAGTTTTTTTCCCCTTACAAGCAACTAATGGTGAAAAAATAATTCTTAAAACTTTACTTACTGCTGCAATCATTATGGCGTTATCCAGGAAACCAAACCCGATAAAGGGGACAGCGTTGTGGAATAAAACTAAAAACCAACAGGAGGAAGAAAAACAGGAAGAAATTAGCCATCTTTAAGTCTCAACCAGTGGATTATATTGGCTTACTTTAACAGTAAGCCAATATGCATGGAAATGTGGTTGTGTGACTAATGTAGCAACCAAATACAATCATGAGGTTTCTCCTAGTTATTCTGGTTTGTTCAAAGGATGTTCTAAATGTTCTAGAAGTTAACTAAATGGGGTTTGGAACCAAAAAGGAAAAGGGGCCTAAAATTAAATCTTCAGAAATACAGCAAATTATATTAAATTAGTTTTGAGGTTCTGCATAAAAATTGGTTCTGCATAATGTTGGTTTTAATAACCAACATTAAAAAGGTTATTTCTGAAACTTGAACAACCTGAACATACTGTTGTGTCCATTAACACATCATAAAAAGGTGCTGAGGGATGTTGACTGTTGAGGGTCTAAACAGTTTCTAGAATTTTCTGCTTGATCAAAATTCAACATGTTTTGCTGCTGTGACAAGAATGCATTTTTCTGGCATCAATTTTACTTAGGTAATGGTTATAATTCTGGCAAGATCAATATTGTGTCCACAACACTGCTTCTTTATGTTTCTTATCTTGACTCAGTAAAAATTTGTAGTAATTTCTTGGCTGTGCAGGGAATTAATCTAATGTTGAACATGATGAGATATTACTCCACCCACTTATCCACTTATCTATACTCTATACTTTCACATTTTTGTTATGTTTTAAAACACCTTGAAAACCTTGATGAATGTAGAAATGGACTTTAAACATTAATATTTCTGCCTTCAACTCGACTGAAGCAGGAAATTAACATTTTGGAACATTCCTGTCCTTCAATTGTCTCATGGCAGTTTGTCTGATTTTGAGGACATTTATTGGACTAAGGTTCTTACTCAAAGATGGAAAACTGCTTTCATTTGCTTTATAAACACAGTAAATTTTTATTAGATACAAACTACTAAGATTGTAAGAAATCATCCAGGCTGAACTGTGGACATCATGGAAACACAAATGACTAAATGAGAATATGTGAGGGTTTTTTTGGGGGGTTTTTCTTGTAAGATGCACAGACCAAGCAGGCTCTGTGTGTAAATATATGCGTGCGAGTGTGTGTGTGTGTGTGTGTGGTAGACTTCATTCCTCACCATATCTGATCTGGGCTGCAGTCGGCGGCGATGGCTCCAGAGTCTCTGAGGGAAAAAAAAAAAGAAAACATCAGAAGTTCTCTCATTAACTGCTGCGGTTGGAGACTGCTGCAACACAGACACAGTTTGCACATAATAGTCAACGCATCTGTTTGAAAATGAAACTTCTCCACCAATGCTTTCCACTGAGTCTTTGCAGAGCTACTCAGCAGAAGTTACTGCTTAGACTCACCATTAAAGCTGAGAAAGTGACCTGTAGGATATTCTGCTTTGGATCAGGAGTTATAATCTAAAAATAGTACGGTCTCCATGGCAATGTGTCTTCGAAATAAAAGAAAAATGTTTCAGTTACATTTTAGCACCAATTACAACACTTAATTTTTATGATAGAAAACAAAAGATACAAAGATTCATGTCACTTGAAAAGTTAAACTAAAGCGTGACTCAAGCATTTTTAATATAAAAAATTAAAGAGACACAGCAAATGGTTAAACTCTTGGATAATTCATTGTGCAGTGTCACTGAACTTGACTCATCAGAAATGTGTCAGACTGCAATCAGAGTCAAAGACCAATTATAAAGAAAAGTCAATGAAAGGTGCAGAATAATCTGCTGATATCATCACTTTAAGACCTCTAAGAGTTCATACTCTTCATATGTTTCACCACGTTTAGGGAAAATAAAGCAGAGTTAGGCTAAGAGTTCAGACAGGGAGAAGGTTGTATTGATGCATTAATGAGGCAAAAGTCAAGAAACAACTACCAACACAGAAGATATAATAAGACAGCTCTATTCAAAGGACTAGGTTAAGTTTAAGAAGAAATTGGCCACTTTTTTTTTTTCAAAATAAGTAGAACCATAAAATGATCAAATAAGAAAAAGGCTAAGAAATAAAGGCTTTTCTTTTTGAGTCATTTCAAAATATTTACACATTTAAAATATTAAATCTGGCCCCAAACATTTCTTTGGGCACAAAGTTCCTCTTTTCCATTCCTTTAAAAAAAGCGTCTGTCAGCAGCATTAGGAAGCAGCTGCAGCTGTCTCAAGACTCACAACAAGTAAATATAGAAAACGTTGGTTAGTTTGAAACCACCATGTCAGTGTGGCTGGACAGAAACAATGTAAGCTTTCAAATTGGCAGGTGAGCTCACAAAAAATGCACTTGCTGTTCAAAAATACTATTTACAATGGGCAACTGAAAATATTTTGGATTAATAAATAAAACTGGTATTTGGTGAGATTTTATTTCCTATAGATAAAGAATCTGAAATTAAACCATAAAATTAATTTTTTTTTTTTTTTTTTCCCTCCGAAGAGTTTTTTTGCGGCGCTAGTGGCTCGCATTTTCCACAACAGGAGGCTGACAGGAAGGGGGAAGGAGAGGGGGGAAGACATGCGGCAAATGTCGTCGGGTCCGGGAGTCGAACCCGCGACGGCCGCGTCGAGGACTCAAGGCCTCCAAATGTGGATCGCGCCAACCGCTACGCCACCACGGCACGCCCATAAAATTCATTTTTTATTGCTTTTGCAAAGCCAATATCTACATATTTAGATGTGAAAATAAGCCTCATTTTTTTCTGAAATAAAAATATGACAAAAAACAGGGTAAGGGTCAGAACTTCACAATTTCACAAAAATGCAACGCAACACCACTGCTTAGTGCTGTAAATGACAATATCCATACTTTTACCCCACATTCTTTCAAGCCTTTTCTTTCAGTTTCTCTTTCCTTCGTCACAACATCCCACCTTTTCTTTGAGCTTTAAGATCTTGGCCACCAAAAATAAAAACCCACAATGTTTCCCTAGGGAAGTAAAAGTCCAACAGACCCAAAATATCTCTAGCATGCAAAAATTTCAGTTCATGCCATTAGAATTAAGGTAATCAACAAAAACATTGCATCAAATCTCCAAAACTGACTGTAGCCTATCAGAAGTCCCATCAGAAATCACACCAGTAAACTGAAAATCAACCGTTGCCCTGCAACCAAATCATATAGCAAAGTAAACTGAAATTTGCTTACAAAATCTTTAAACATAAATCCTACAGTAAAACCATAGGTGTATGTGCAACCTTATGAAAATTTGCATATTACTGATAGTTAAAAAAAACCAAAAAAAAAACCATATCCACTAATTTTATTAAAATGAATTACTTACTTTACTTATTGCAATTTTCCAGTTCACTGAATAAATGTTCTTGCATCAAAGGTTGAAGTTTTCTATTTCTTTCAGTGTGATGTTATGATGCTGCAATAACCTCACAGAAAAGGTTTTCATCTCTACCTCGGATGCTAATTAATATACCTGACACTGTCCCTCTAAATTAGTAAAAACGTCCACCAGGAAACATAATGGGGGGGAAATAATGTTCCTAAGCAAACTATAATAAACTGGCTTCAGAGAATAGGTTTTTCATACAGAAAAGCAACACATTTACATTTCAGTAAAGAATAACCAGGTCAAAAAATACATCAGAACCTTTGATTAGTGGAATAGCAACAAGACATAAATATGACTGAGTTTAGGAGGTGAGAAAATTTCTGTAGTTAATAGGAATATGGGTTTACCTGTCAGCTGAAGAACCGGGGAAGATTACAATCATTACGCCTGCAGGTGGCCATTTAAATTCTGAAGCCTTTCCTCATTTTATTAATGGAAAATGGCTTGTTTTCAGGACAACGATAATGCATCTTAGCAGGGCAAAGAGCGACAAAAATCTTTATTCGGGATGTGATGGCATCATCAGACGGATGGCTATAAAAATTAGGATGGAAATATAAGAAGAGAAAGAGGTATCCATGGCAAATATTCAAAAGGAATCAAAACTAAAAGTTTTCCATTGAACTCATTGGTGCAGATCTAATCGTAGAATTTTCTTTTTCTTTATTTTTTATAGTCATTTGTTGTTTTATGAGACTGATTTGTCAGAGTGAAGGTACAGCTGAAATGTACAAAAATATAATGCCCTATATCCAACTCAGCTTGAACCTCAAGTTGCTAAGCAACAAATGTCCCTCCTTGAACTGACCATTGCTGGCTAGGGGCTGGGAAGAAAGGTGGAAGTGATAGTAAATATAGCTTCTCAGTTGCAAAATCAGCAGGAAACAGCTGGTCAAGGACAAACAAACTGTGTGAGAAAACAACACAACAAACACTCAGAAAACTTAACTAAAAGGCTTGATATCAGACAAGTATTTGTTTTTTAATCAAAGCTTCTTTTCTTCCAGTCAACTTTTTTCCCTTCAAACATGTTGTAGATAGGTTGTGTTCTTTAAGAATTTCAATTCCACTTGTTTCCACAAAACTTTTTACATGAAAACAAAAAGTACATTTAATTTGGAAAGTCTTTTAGATGCTATTACATAAATACATTAGAATATAGAATCTTAAAATAAATATAGGTGTTTATTTGCATTTTAAAAATACATACAAAAAATAAGTATAGTACAGTAAGTAATTAATCCCAACTGCTGGTCCATGAAACCATACAAATATTCTGTTCTGCAGAGTAGTCAGACCACGAACTAGTTCCATCTGTAAATTAATTTGTTAAACTACACATCTCATCACAACATACTGCATTATAAATCTGGCTTAAAGCCCAAACACACCATCTGTTTTTTTTCTTTTTGATCATATTTTCCTAAACTCTTATCCTAACCAAAGAAAAATCTGTTTCTTTTTGGTATCCCTCCAGCTGGCAAAGTCATGTTGCTTTACATCTTTGATTTTAAACGTTTATCTGAAGTGATGAAAAAGTAGATATTTGCAGAAAATGGTCTAAATGGACTGATTAATATATTTTAGGCCAATTTGGATCTTTCAGTTACAGACAAAATATAAAAGAACCATCACGACAGCAAATATAAAAATCACTAAAATCCCAGTGTATTTGTTACAGTAATAATGGATTAACATTCATGTAATTTGGCGTAATGAGCATCTTTCCTACTAACAGGCTCTCCTGAGGACACAGTAATCTTGAGTGATGAGTCCTGTTAATATAGCCTACTGTGCTTTTGACTAAAAATGTCCAAAGATATAAAATCTTAAAAGTTGCAAGAAATCACTTTTAAATACATCACTGTGCTTTAATAAGTTCCTGATAAGACATATTATTGTTCTCTCATATTCTGCTACAAAAACTCTGCTCTTCTAAAAAGGATGTTATGTTACATATCCTTTGTGTTCTGTGCAATAATCGGCTTTTATACAAATAACCTTCACACATCTGAAATACGCCTATTTATTTCCTAAGCAGTGTTGTAAATATCTAGCCACCAACTGGGAATAACCCATTTTCCGCCTTTCGGAATCTGACTTACTAATGAGTTCAGTGTGAATACAAACACTGTGACTCCTGGGACATACATCCAGAAATAGACCCGACTGAAAAAATAAATATCAAAGCACTTTATGCAACAGCAGCAGTAACATAAAGAACAGTTGTACCCTGTTAATGGAGACTAGCTCATAAGCTCTAACTGACAGCTGTGTGTGTCAAACAGTTCGTATGTCAGTGTGAAATGAAATTAAACAGTCTGAATGTGTGTACATATTTGGACGGCTGCAGATGCTGCCTCATCTGTCTGTTTTCAGCTGCTGATTAACAACGGTGGAACAGCTTCTGCAGCACAGGGCCAACCTGATCAACAGACAACAACAAACAGGATCTTTCTGCGAATAAATCTGAATATTTGAATACAACATTAGCGTTGTTATTAACACCCGATGCCTGAACAAATTCATTCATAATCGTAATGCCAACATGCATTTAGCAATTATAATCACCCTGTGCTGCATTGAGAAAGATTTTGAAGGCCAAAAATAGAATTTCATCATCAGTGAAAACTTCAACGCTGAAATCTGAACCACTGAAGGCATCTGACACTAATTAAAGTTACTCAACTGTGGAAAGAAAAAAAAAAGCAACTTATTTTTGCATTGGCTTTTCAGAACATTTTAAGTTCATATATTAGAGCCTGTGGAAAAACACTGTCACAAATTTTCTGTAATTTGTATTTTTCTGTAAATCCAGGGTATGAACTATAATGTCCCTGTAAAAAAGCATATTGAGTTAGTAAAACTTTATTTATGGTAAAAATTATTTGTAACTGTGTCTTTTTAATAAAACAAATAATGCTTAAGAAAAACATGGTCCACTGCTGTGTAATTAAGTTAAAACAAATCAAGCATCAGAGTCTAAAAACAAACTGCAGAGAAAGCAGGCTTGTTAAGGGTTAATTTCTTTATTAAAATGTTTCAGCAACTCTCAATCTGAATTAGAACAAAACACTGTTAAAACCCCTTTGAATTTCTAAAACCAAAATGAAAACAGATGACAGACCCAATTTGCTTGATTGTTAATGGGGGAAATGAAATTAAGGAGAAATACGGAGAATGCAGAGGAGAGATAACCAAGTGTCTTTATGTCACACACAAATAAAGAACATGAACCACCATCTGCCTCCCCAACCAGCCTTAAGTTTTACCTCATTCACCTCACACTGATAATTTACACCATCTTTCTAAAATGAATTCAAAAATAAGAGTGTCCCTTTGAGACACCAGATTTCACATTGTGATGAATGTTGACAGAAATATGAGTCAGCCTAATTAAATGTGCCACTGAATAAGAGATTTTGCGGTCGCTTGTGCTCTGAATACAAATTATGCTTTTAATTGTAAAAGATGATCCGTGGATTTGCAGCTTCTTGTCACAGTAGTGCAATATGAATGTATATTCTTGCTTCATTTGAACATAAGGTTAGCGATCATAAAACTGAGCAGGAATTTATTGTTTATAATTAAAGAAGCTGCCTCAATATCTACAGCTGAACATGGTAATTACACAATGATAAAAATTAATACCAGAATTACTGAATAAAACATTATTAGTCTTCAGAATGAAATGCTGCGTGGAGATCTTTAGTGCAACAAGAAGAAATGACATAGCAGAATTTCATTATTCATAAAGCACCAACCAAGTTTTCTAAACCAAAGTCAATTTTAGGTTTCTCTTACGGTTCTGCCAGGAGACTTAGCCGATTCAGAGAAAAAATTGCCAAATTTGATACCTCGGATGTATTACTAATTACTATACAAATAACATGTCCACAAGGTCAAGTTCAATCAAAATTCCATTGAATTCTGGAAAGTCAAAATTCTATAAAAATCTAAATTCCAGATTAAAAATGGTAAATTACTTGTTGACATTGAAATCAATATGGACATGTTAACTTCCTGAATACCTTTGGGGTTTTGAATATATTAAACTGATGTGGAAAACCCTCAAGTTTGCTAAAGAGTGCAGAAAGGTTTGCTTCTAAGAGTTGTTGTATGGTTTTTTTTCTTACAGAACAATAAGAACTTCATCAATAATATAACAACGGCTGAGGTCTGTAATGTAGTGTCATACATTCTCTCTGCTTAGAAGTTAAAAGCTAGTTAGGAGGAGATGCTCCAGTGGGAGAATGCCTCAGCTGTCTGCCAAACAACAGGGAGAACACAGTAGTGCTTATGGGCTGAGTAAGAGAAAAGCACAGATGTCTGCAAAAACAACAAAGGACAGAGTCTAGCTAGTGCCAGCAATTAAGAAGCTTACTTTGGGATTTCTAGTTTGTTTCAAGTCAAACACAAAACTGAGAACTTGGGTAGAAGAGTGATTTCAAAACAAAAAGATGCTTTTTAATCAAAAATCTTATGTTTGGAGCATGTTTTGCTTTGTTTTGTTTTTTTTAAGTTTATATTTAACCAATCAAAAAAGCCATTAAAATTCAGAGTTTCGAAAATGATGCTAAGCATTTTGATTGGCTGCTGTAACTGTCCTGCCTGTTTTAAAGTGTGAATACTTCAGGTGACCACTTTGGGGATAAATAACACACCTGGTGTAAAAGCACTTGTTCAATCAAAGCATTAACTCTGGTTCTCTCCACAGTTCCCATTTTAACCCAGTTATTCTAAAATCTACTGACTGTGCACTTGTCAAGTATTGTGATGCATCCCTGGAAATCCATCTCAATCCCCCAGCATGAGGCAGCACTTTCTGCTCAGTTCAAAGTGACATCATGCTGTGGCCGGCCAGTCAGGCTGCACAAACGGCCTAACGATGCAGCTGAAGTTTTTGGGGAAAAAAAAGACTTAATTTATGTGCTGATCAGCACCTTTTCAAACTTCCTAGCTGCCAGTCAGCACCTTCAAACTGCTTTCCCTAAAGAAAGTGTGTTTATCTGTCTCCAATCTCTGAGGAAATCAGTGCTACGTTCAAAGCTCTGCTCAGTGTTAGTACTACAGAATGAGATGAGATTGACAAGCTTGTCACAGTATGTTGGCACCATATTGTGAAAGTGAAAGGCTGAAAGCACACTGCAGTGACAGCAGGTTTGGTGTTATACCTACTACAATAACAAGAATTACCAATAGTGTTGCGACAAAAACACAAGTTTAATGTTCCCTGTAGAAGAGAAAAGATCTCAATACACAGCCCACTCTGATAATTTAACAGAGATAAAAATAAAGTTTGATCTCAAACTGAAACTTTATCAACTAAGAGCCAGGTGATTTCTTATTCCTCCCAACATCTAGGATAAACATCAGGGTTTTCAGTGGGAAATGTTTTGAGCATGTTGTCCAGCCTTTCCTGTTGGCATGACAGGCAGTGAAGGAGGAACTGCCTGAGGCTCCCGAACTGCTCTGATGAGAGTCCTACACCAGTCCAGAAACATCCAGCCATGAGATAACACTAACTGAAATAAACTGAACAGGGGATGACTGCTACGGAAACTTCTAATCCTTTTCTTTTAGTTGTTTTAATTAGATGCAGCCTCACTCTGATCTGGGATTATTTTCAATGAAACGTTCCTGCTTTGAATTAATAAAAGCAGACAGGGAGAGTAAAGATACTTAATTGATTCGACCGTCTGCTACAAGCCCATAGACTGTCTGCCCTCATTTCTACCAAATGTTTGTTTAAAAAATAAGCCTTCATTAACCTGAAAGCCTAAAAAGCTATAATTACCTACCTAATCCAACCCTTTGTATTATTTACCGCAACCGTGAAACAAAAGTATAGTGATAAGCTTTGTGATAATGATGAACTTCGGTTGATCATGTTTGCAAACCTCATTTTTGCTTTCTTGTTTAAACAATTTTTTCCTCCGTTTGTTCCTTGAACGAATCAATGACTATCAATAAATCTTAAAATATGATGGTATGATAACGCTATTATTTTGTGCCATTCTGTAGTAAAACTGAACCATTTTTTGTAACTACTGTACTCAAAGAACCTTTTTTTATAAAGGTTTGAGATATATTTGTGGACATAACTGTAGGCATGATCTATACTCAAACAATTTCTCACAGTTCTTTCTGTTCCTCTTCCCTCCAGTGGAGACACACCCAACTGGCTAGAACAAAACCAAACATTAACCATCTAACGTGAGACTTGACAATGGAGAAGGGACATTTTTCTTACACCTGAATCAAGAGTTACAATGCACACTAAGGATATGTTCACACTTGATAGTCCTGTAGACTAAATTCAATTGGGGACCAAAATTGCAACATTTGCAACATCTGTCAAACCAAAAGCTTTGAAAAATATGTTCAGCAGGTTGCATGTGGTAGTGTTGGACCAAGAACCAATGAAGGAAACAACATGAAAATCTTTGAAGAAACACTGAACACAACTTTCTTCTTCACAAAATGTAAGCAGCAATGGGGTAGCGGCAGATTTTAGCCATTGTAGGAATTATTTTTTGTTGTTAGTAATAGACCATGAGTCATTTCTTTTTCTATAGCCTTTTTTTTTTACCGTATTTACCCAGAATGCCCTGCGCTACACTCCACTTCCTGCTTTTGGAGCAGCCTCTGATCCACTTGGCATAGATATACGCATTCAAACTGCTAAACAGTTCACTTCGACTGAACAGAGGCCCAAGTTTTAAGCCAGACCAGAGTTTGCTTTTTCAGTCCACAGTTTCATTGCGAATTCACACCTCTCCAAAAGAACCAGACTTTCTAGGCAAATGAATTGGAGTTTGATTAAAGCAGACTAAACATGAGTGCTGTGAATACACCCTAAAACTTAAGTCATTCTTGATTACAACTTATTGCAATTGTATAAAAAGATGAATACAAATCAAATAGGAGTTTTGATATATAAAATATATCACACAAGTTTCACATTAGAAAAGTTCAAGACTATTCCTGAATACTTGAATGCTCTAGTCTGAACAGTTCAAATTTAAAGAGCTTTGGTTTCATCATAAAAGTCCACCCCCCCCCAAAAAAAAATAAAACAATTCTCTCTCAAAAACAAAACCCAAGGCCATGTTCAGTATATTACCGGTACTGGCCAACATTTTGCTGCAGCATAAATCTCTGCTGCTGTGGATTGCTCTGTCTGTAAGCTGCAGACTGGTGAGTGCAGGAAATAGTTTCCTTTAGGATGTCACTTTGTCAATTTCAGATTCTACCATTCAGCCTTGGATTATAGATAATGATGACAAATATTTTTTGTAGTGCCATGCTTCTATATTTTTGGTGACATGAATGGCTAGAAAAAGAATAAACACTGTTCTCTAATGTATATGAACATCCACTGCATCAAACCACAAACAATTGTATTTTAAGAGATGCAGGTAAACAGAAATAAAATAATTGAACCTGTTTTTGTTTGTTTGTTTTGTTTTTTTCCCCTAATGTTAAGACCCCATCATCTCAGAGGGAATAGTTAACGTTTCAGGGCTGGGTATCAGGAGGAAGGTTTATGTAACGAGTGAGGAAGGCTTCAGGTGAGAGACGGGAAGAAGAGGAGATGATTTACATGAGCATTTCATGGAAATGTGAAGTTTATTTAAATAATACAAGCATTGGAGACTTTATGTTGCTTGAAAGAGAAATATATGGAGTGCTGATGTTTATACACAAATATTAAATTTACAGAATTTTCTCAGGGAACTTCTGTTGTTTTGACATCTCATAACTAAAGATCTATGTCAACCTGTAGCTATATGTAGTAACAAAATGATTCCCAGTTGATTACCATAGTAAATCAGAAGTTGTTTTTTCAACAGTGTCAAAACAGCAGATAAGCCAACTGCTGCAAATTCAAAAAAATATGTGGAACAACTGAATATGGTACCTATCTCTGCCTGCAGAAACAAAAAGGAGAAACACCCTTGCACTCATGGCACGTTTGTTGCATCAGTAACCAGCCACAGGCACCACTAACTTACTCATCTGTTGCATCTTGTTTATTGCATGTCTGTATAGTCTCTCTCTGCATTAGGTGAAATTCTCTATTCATAGCAAGACAGTTTAAGAACTTTACATTACCCTTTAATAATAACCTTTTACCGGTGAAGTAAAGTCCTATTCATAATCTAAAATTCATTGTTATGCCACCCAAGCTGCCTTAACGGGAATATTCTAAAGCATCATTATCTACATTAAAACCCAGCAGTGTGGCCGCTGCCCATATGTCAAAGCAGCATGAGCAATTGCAGATTTCCAGAGTGATAGGGCATTTTAATTGGACTCAGTGGGACGTCTTGTCAAGCTGGAGCAGAAACAGAAAAAGACAGAAGCTCAATGGTAAACAACACAGATACTGTACATTAACCTTTTAATTTGAATGAACCTGAGTTTAAGCTCAAGGGCCATTTTTCACTGCAATTGTTCTGGTGAATCAGTCAAAGTATTTCCACCCACCAAAGCGACACTTCCTTTAGACTTCTGACAGGAATTAGAAGGTTTGGACAACAGCTTTAACGAGATGTCATGGGACAAGATCTACGGACATTAAAACAAAATAATATTTCTCCCCAAACGGAGGTCTGTCTAACTGCTGTGTCACTCTAACTTCTTAGTAAGAGTGTCCAATAACTTTTAAGTATTTTCTGAATCGTTACCCTGTTGGCGTCCACAAACAAAGATCATTGTTGGCTGGAGAACGATGATGGCAACATCCTTTCAAATTATAGTTGCAGAATTTTCATACCCAGAAGAAACACAAAATAAGAACAGACAAGATATTTTAAGAAGAGCTGCCAAAACCAACTTTTGAACTGACTTGCTACTGACTTGAATTAGCAACTGCTTTTTAAATAATCTGAACTGCAATTGAAAAACTCTAGCTAAAAAGCAGAGCTAATTTGACAAGTAAAAGCTGAACTACATTATACTAAACACTGATTTACTAAAATAGTTTCAGTTTTATGAAACAACAAAAACATGAATGTACAATATGAATTTACATGTGGGATAGAAAGGAAAAGAGGCTCTCAAGAGATTTTTTTCCTCCAGATGTTTTTTCCTAACTGCAACTCCAACTCAGTCACAGCTGGTCTGTCATCATATGACTTGACAACAGACTCAGTGACTAATATTAATGATGCTCCAGGTAAACATGAAAGCATCTTTGTTTGCTGCATTTTAATTGTACTAAAAAAAATGTCTCTGAAGCTTATTTGTTTTTTTAAACTTTTTGTTACATCCAACTTTATCCCAAGATAGTCAAGTCAACTTGACTATCTTGGGATAAAGATAGTCAATTTGACTTGACTATCTTTTGTAAACATTTAGTAAACATTAAAGGAGTTTACAAAATGCCCAAAATGTAGATTTATTGTAATTCAGTAAGTACTGTGTCAGAAATATTTTGGAGCTCTGAAGTAAACATTTTCACCCTCCTCACTGCTCCTGGTTGGCATTTAGCTCATTAGTTGTTAGAGTTAAAGAGGTTGAAGTTGCTTATTAGCACAGACGTTCCGCGCCAACGTCCTTCTCTACTCAGCTACACGGTCTAATTAAAACATTGGACAGTGCAGCAGCATGATGTACCGCTATAGTTAATGATGCTGCACAATAACACAGCAAAACGGAGCCAAGAAGATAAGCCACTATTATAAACTTGAACATAAAGAAATCTCATTCACTTCCAGGCCAATTTTGTCTTAAAATGTTTGCAATCACTCAAATTTAAGACCCAAGATCATGGGACCAAATGTGTGGGTTGCGGCCAAGACTGCATGATGTGAAGTAAAAATGTATGACGTTATCAGTCCTGATAATGTCACATTTACATCACTCCTCTCCATTTCTGCTGTGCCTCTAGCACTGTGAACTTTAGGATCTTAGGAACTATTTAAGAGTCAGAAATGAGGATCAACTGCAGTTAAACTCCAATCAAACAAATATGTTATTGGCATGCAAAGTGTGAATGACCAGCATCTGCTTGTCGATAGCTCAAATCTGTGAATAGTCTGTCTAATTTTTTATTTTTTTTTTAAAGTTCAAACACTAAATGTAACCTTAATATGCACTACCACAGAAGCTAACATCAACAGTTTTTTCTTATCTCCATTATTGATTTAGTAAGTATTATTGACAATACAATAAGCACCAAGAAAAACAGATGACACTCCTAGATTGGCTGATTTATGCTGATTAGCATGTCAAGTAACATTGTCCCAAAGTATTTCAGCTTCTCAAGCTACATGTTTTTCCCCAATATTTTAGAAATGGTCTGCCAAAAAAAATATGGAAATATTTTGTAAATAATTTTGACTTATGTTTCATAGAAATGTCTGTGAATACTTAACCAAAAATAGGGTGGGGTCCACTCTACATTGGCAAATATTATTGCATTTCAAATAGTATTTTTATGTCAGTGGGGCTGTCAAATTGGTAGTGCATCATCAGCATGGACAACATATCAGCAGTGCCAAATTTCTGCTGTAAGCATTCGATGTCTGAGAAGTAATTTGCTATTGCTTGGGTCAAACTGTCTCTAAAGGGGCTCCTTTTGCCAGTTTGACATTTACAGCTTTACAAATCAAAAAATGCCAAAACATTGTGACCTTCTGTGTTAACTTTCTAGGGACTCAACACAGGAAAAATGAATCATTTACTTTTTTTTGTTTTCATTTTCTCAAAATGGAAAAAACTTGTTAAAAAGTTTCTCAACTTTATTAAAAGGTTTCTCAAAACTTTTAACAGTTTTGAGAAAATTTTATTAAAAACCATTTTCAGCCAAATATATCTATTGTTTTTAATTCTTCATCACACATGTAGAAATGGATTTGATATGAAATCTCTTTCACAACACACTCTGCAAAAATATAAAAGTGTTAAAACAATTTAATTTGAAAACACTTTATTGATCCCCCAAGGAAATTAAATAAATGGGTGAGGATGAGCGTAGCAAGGTAAGACATTGATGTTGGGTTCATTTATGAGTCAACCCTGAAAACAATACGAGTACAAAACATAATGCTGGGTCTCTGGGTAATTAAAACGGTCTCTGAGGAAACATCAAAGCTGTCTTTCAGATTGAACATACAAGCTTCTTTCCTTGGTTCATCAATGTGTAAAAGAAAACCCTGTAATTCATTGGGCAATGGCTAAATTACCAGGTGGAAAATATTCGCTAAAAAAAAAAAAAGCTGAATTTTCGTCAATTTAATGAGCACCTTGGGTGCACGGTAGTAATGAGCTGTCTTGTGCAAAATAAAAGGATAAAGACAGTCAGGAAATACAACTTTATCTCTTTCAGTTAAAACGATACATCTGCAACAGTTTCGGTATTATATGACTTTTTGAATAAGACACTAGATGTCGGGCAATACCATACAGTGAGCAGAAGAAAAACACACAATTCAAGAAAAGTTATTAAAGATGAGAAAAAAACTGGTGAGTTCAATTCAGATTCTCCATAACTGGCAGGTTTGTCAAGTGTAAAACTTATTAGTCTCAGCAACACAAGAGCAAATCTCAAATCCATACGGCATGGACCAACGGGTCTTTTTTCATGACTTTTTTCCAAGCAAAGAACATGAAGATTTTCCTGAAGTTTTCTACTACTGACTCAGAAGATGGTTTTAGTGTTTTGGACAATATGATGAGTCATTCTGGTCTTGAGACAAATTTCCTTAAGATCAAATGAAACCAGAAATGACTTCACAAAACGGTCAATGTTTCTACCAACTTCCTCAGTCTTGAAATAGAGCTGATCTTATGACTGAGTAAACAGATTACTGTAGTGAAAACAACATATTCTTGTTCCAAAGCAGGAGGGTTTGAGCATCAGCATCCTTCGCTTGTTCCATGTTGAGCAATTTGTGAGCCAGAAAAGAAAGAAGCTGAGAACAGCTTGGCACAAATCCTGGATAGAGAGGAACGGCCAAGAAGCGCAGTAAAGCTCACAAAGATTTTGTAATGGTGGGCGACGCATCATAAATGGGCCATAAATGACTTGTAGTGCTTGGACAAGAAAGTGTAAGATTGCAGCTTTCACCCCTCACTTGCATGGCACTCCAAAGGGTCCACAATTAAAAAAAGTCAATAAATGTCAACCAATTAAACCGAAAACCAATTGAAATGGAAACAAGTAAATACTTTATTAAATATGTATAATTAAATTAGTCTCATAAATTACTTTATTTGCAAGACATAGTTAAATAGGCCATAATCAATCAGCAGGTGAGGGTAAGACTTAGCTACTAAATATGATTTGTCAGTAGAGGCCTTATTGTGCAGGTTAACCAATCAAATGTTCAGGTCTACATGGTGAAATACAGTGATATTTACATTTATATACAGTAACTCCAGAAATACTCAACCCTGACAGAAGTCAATTTATTTTTTTAAATAAATTTGTTTCTGTTAGGAAAAGGGAATGAATAATTTTTGACTTAACTGTATGATATTGACATTTATTGTTTTTACTTTTTTTAACAAAGACGTGTTTTAGTTTTATTATGTATGTATTTAGTCCATTATTGTCATGTCATGATAATTATTCTCCCTCAGTTTAATCTGAACACCAAGAGAAATAACTATTTCTGATTTTTTTCTTTTTATTTTATTTGGGGACTTCTGGTACTGGATGAACAACCTTTCTGACAGACTGGAACACCAGGAGTGGCACACTTTGGGTCCATGTCTCCAGGTCTAGATATATACCTATAATTCAACATCAACCCTGGTCCTGAAGGCCCAATGCCCTCCAAGTTAAACATGCAGGGAAATGTGTCTTGAGGAGCAAGAATGTAGAAAAATTACAATTTACAACATGCAATTTACTTTGCTTCATATCAGTACACATATGAATAGTGTTACTGCAAAAATAAGTTTCGCTTTTTGGCCTCCAGTGCCAACTTTGTAGTTTATTGACAGACAGGTTACTGTTTATGTGTGAAACAAACCCTTCTGCTTTAAGGGTGAAGATTCACCACTAAAACTAGTGCAAGTTCAACAGCAACCGCCTCATGTTATCACGTTTACATCAGCATGTCAACTCATTGAAAGCCGAGGGCTTGATCTTCTGATGTATTGCAGCATCTATGTATAGAATTTCATTTAAACTTTAGCACAAATAAAAAAATAAAAACATTGGTTAAATAAAATTTCCTGCCGACGGAGTAGAGTTTACTAACAATGGGTAAAGTTTGCACCATGCTGTGTAACAATACATAAACTAAAGCATTTGACTTCACTCATGTGGGAGCAGTATAAATACTGGAGCACTACCTGTGGCCTCCCATCAAATCTCAGTTTGTCATGCAGCTGGCACCTTTAACCCGAGCTGTTAATTTCTTACCTTGAGCAATTGCTTTGGACTCGAAAATCTGAAGCTCCTGCAGTAAACACGTCCTCTCATTCGGGTGTAGGCGATAAATGAACTCTTTGGCCCTTTTGGGAGAGTTGAGCGGCTCCCTGGGCTCGTTTCTCCCATGTGTTCCCATCCAGCAGCACGGCGAGTGTCGCGTTGTCCCCGGGAGTCTCAGCGCCACAACCGCCGCTGCTGGAGACTGCCTCACTCCCGACGGTAACTTCTGTACAGTCGGCCAGAGAGCTTTCCGCAGGCATACCTTAAGCATTGTCCCGGTATACATAACTAAGTCAGATTATAACATGTAAAACCTAATTTATTTGAGGGTTCTTCGAACGGAGAGGTACGAAGACGACTCTCCGCTCCACCAACGACTGGCGCTGGGGCTCAAAGTTGCGTGTTGGTCGGTCCTACTAGCCTCATTCGACGTCAACTAAAGAATAAATTGACGACTTTTAAAATCTGTAAATCCCGAGCAACACGTTAAGAAAACGGACATAGTCTGTTTTCGCGCTGTCCGACGCCCAAACCTCATAATCTCCTAAAACTGGGTGGTCAGGAGTTTAACACATGAAGTTCAAGCCGCAACCGAACTGGAACTACGGGAGAGTCAAGTCAGGAGGAAAACCGGAAGCTGTTGATTCAGAGTTTAGAAGTAAAGCTTAGTGTTTCCGGTCATAATTTTCATAATAAATTTAAACATTATTTCGAACGCTAATTTTTGTATCGTACTTATTTTGTATTTGTACATAGCCAGATCTTTGAATGTATAGCTGTTTTATTCATTTTATGAAAAACGAATGACTAATTACTTGTTTCTTTCACTTAAGAATTTCGTCCAAAATTTAACAATCTGCAAAAAGCTAATGTTTTCAAAGCTCAAATCAAGTCTATTAAAGAATTATGGTAGCAGAAAACGTTAGCAGTATGGTGGAACAGCACCCTATAGTGGCTAATTGAATCAACATCTTTATACATTACATTTTAAAGTGGGTTAGTATTTAATAACGGAATGTTAAAAAAAATTGGGGAAACCACAGTAAAAAAATGCAATACAGTGCTCAAAATGCAATATCAAAGACAATTTTATTTACATAAGTCTTTTTAAAACAAAAGGCAAAATTAACAGCTTTCACCTTTCAAAAAGCTTTAAGATTAAACTAACAATCAAAATCCTTCACAGCTCGAGCATATTAAAAAGCACAGCTTTCCAATCATATTCCCTAACACTTGATCGGGTTCCTTGTAGGTCATCCTCAACTACCAGTATGTATGTGTTATGATCATGAGCTTGTAGATAAACCCTCACAGAATTCAAGATTATTAAATCTTTACCACAATACTCAGATTTATGTTTGAAAGTATTTTTAAATCAACAAATTCAATGTTAAGATTTCTAGGTACTGAGGTTGACTATATTCTAGTTTCAAGGCAGAAAAAATAGACAACTTGCCTTAGTCATGTACCAGGCGGAAACATTTTTGAACAGTAAGAAGTGTTGCTCAAAACTGCAATGTATATCATAGTGTATATGACATATTTGCAAAAATCAGAAAACAGTGGTAGTTTTAGAAGCCGTGGCTGCCCCCATTTTATTGAAGAAATCCTGCAGTAGAACTCGAGACAAGAAGCTCACCCCTTCAGCCATATTGCACAAGGGATATATTGAAAAGTAATGCTATTAAGAAACAAAACTGCATGTTTAATGACTGATATAACCATCTGGAAAATTACATCCATCCAGCAGAAAAATATTTCACCTAATATTTTAAAAATACTTTTTCCCTTTCAAGTAATGTGTATAGAACAGTTGGCAATTTTATCATCATTTTCTTTTAATTGCAACTGATTTTCTTTTTCTAGAACCAGTAGTCTTACTATAAGTAAGTCGTTCTGCACCTGAAACAGGCATTTAACCTAATTTAATAACTTGTGCAGAAAACTGTAAATATTAATAGAAACAAATCACCTGAAACCTTTAATATTACAGGAACATGTGCACAGGTTTCATCATATGTACGACAATGTACACAGTAAGTGAGGTCACAGAAGAGACCAGTAGTAAGCAATGAGAGGTATATCAGGGACTACAGTAGCAAGTTAATCTTTAATCAGACGAACCTCGGTTTTTCCACCAGCGAGTGCCTTCACACTGGCCTATTTCAGAAGGATTTCGCTTAAAGGACAAAAATACTGAGTTCACAACAAACCTGAGCCAATTAAAATCTACAAATTGTTGAATGATAGGAGATCAGAGCTGGTTTGAGATAAGTTTCTGCAGCTTTCACAAAAGCTAACCACAAGAAACTCATCAAATCAATTATTTATGATTGAAAACTGATTATTTTAGAAAAACTAAAAACAGCAGGTTTGTCAAACTAAGGTGACTAAGGTGACAAATGAGAGAATGAAAAAAAGGAGAATGGATCCAAAACTAAATAGATCAGAGAATTGAATAAAAAAGTTGCAGTATTTAAATTATCCAGCATTTTCTATAAATTACAAGGGAGCATGACTATTTTAAGTCACTGTCTAAGCACATTAAATGTCGGCACATAACCCAGAGGCATCCTGATAACACCACTTCCCTGTAGGTCTTCAAAGACGAACCTTAATAAAAACTGATTTTTGTATAACCACGTCAAGGCAATGAGAACTTGAATTTTTTTATGAATTTCTGATGACTTTTCAATGGAAATAAAAAAAAAAGAGCAACATGAGTTTTTGGTCTACATGTTGCCCACACATCCACTCGACACACACACAGACAGACAGAGAGCAGCTTTTACTCTTTCCACAAGCCCTTATAGAGTAAAACTCAAAAGAAACTAAGGAGAAACAGAGAGACTGAGATCCCTGACAATTTTCCGAAAACAATTTAAGTGTTCTTTTTAACTTAAATATAATAAAGATATATGTATATTATTTTCTATAGATCCTCTCTCGTCAGTCTTCTGTAGAGTCTGTGTCGTCATTGATATACTCTTCTTCTATCGGTGTGCTGCCATTCTGAGTCCCCCACTCGTCTTCGTCGTACTCTATGCTGTCGTTGTCCTCCACCAAATCGTCGAGCCCCGCTGGTCCTCCAGCGGCGTGCACCCCGGCTGCCGCTCCGTTTGGCAGCAGCTCGGCTACCGGCTGTCCGTGCGGGTTTTCTCCTTGAACCGGCGGGCCTGCTGCAACGGCGTCCTGCGGCGCTGCGTAGCCCCCGTTGTTGTTAGAGAAAGCAGCTCTGTCTCGGCCATCGTCCTCGACGTAAACTCTCTGGTGGCACATGGGGCATGTGTCCTGGATGTAAAGCCACTTCCTCAAGCACAGCGCGTGGAAGTGATGGTGACATGGCGTGAGGCGCGCCGAGCTGGCAAACTCCTGGTAACAGATGGCACACACGTCCTCAATCTCCCTCAGCTGGTCACCTCGGACCTCCGGCAGGGAGTTGATCTTCTTCACGGCGGTGCGTCGGTTGATGAAAGTCTTCCAACCGTTCTTGGCCTGAAGGTAGATGTTGAAGTAGGCATGCAGACACATCATGCAGGCACGGATCTTGCTGCCCGACTCAAACATCATGGTGTAGGCGCCATTTCCAAACATGATGACACCGAACAGGAACTCAATGATGTTGCCGGTGGAACGCACGTAGTAGACGTAGTCATCCAGCTTCTCCCAAAGGACGTTGGAGAATCCATCAACCATGAAAAGACCGTAGACCGTTAATGACACCACAACCTGAAGCAAACAGAGATAAGAACGTGAAGCAGTTTAACCATTTTAAACAGCAACATAACTAATGCTAAAAGACTAAACCTTTTGGCACTCACCTTGAGACAGAGCTCAACACAGAAGGCTGTGACGGCAAAGAGCCAGGTGTTGAGTGCGTAGTGATGCCAGAGGGCGAAGCTGAGTGCTACGGGGAGTACAAAGAGGGCCACGGACACCAGCAGAACGGGGAAATGGCGGCGAAAGGAAGAGACGTGGGATGCGCTGAGGGACATCAGGACGGGGTCGGTCATGCCGTGAATAAAGTGCAGGATGGCCGTCAGTAGAAGGCACATGTTTCGGCTCAAGCGGACCTTGGTGGAAAAGTGACGCAGACATTTTGTCACCAACACATCGTTTCAGACAAAAACTCAAGAGCCACTATCTTCCTCATGAGCCTTTATTCCATTTCAACACAGCCAAAAAGTTTTTATCTTACAGTGGAAAAGAAAAGTTTGATGGCCACTTGTAATGTCTAAAGTTTTAAGTTTTGTGACCGTCATTTAATAACATCAATGCTTTAAGTTTTGAAACCTTCAGACACCCGGGTGAGAGAAAATCTTTCTTCTGTTTTCTTGGACTGGTCTTACTGCTCAGTAGGACCAACTGAAAACATAATTATGGTTGGAATGCAGGTTTTTTTTAATCCTGATAAAATGTGAAAAAGTTCTACAGGTATGAAAACTTTTACAAATAACTATAAGTAAGAAGGCAATTGATAAGATATTAAAATGAACGAGACATGGAGATGTTCGAGTGGAATTGTCGAGTTGTTGAAATAATTGGCATTTACTCAAATGGTTCAGAAAGGAATGGGGGCGGACATCCAGAGCAGTGGTTGAGTCAACCACTGAGTTGTTGAGTTCAAGATGAACAGCCTCTCTAAAAGGCTGTTCGTCCTTTAACATCTGCTCCACCCTGCACCCTTTGTCCCAGATTTTAATTAAATTGATGTATATGAGTGTGTTTGCAATGTAAACCCTTTAATTGAATCTTGAGATTGAACTTTTAATCAGTGATAACTCATATAGAAATATTAGGAGACAGAAATCTTCTTCCACACATCCCAAAAAGTGTTGTAAAAATCTAAGAAGAAACCTAACAGACAAAATTGAAAGCAAAACGTAGTATAAATATCCTGTTTTAGCAAAAATACACGATTCTTGAATCCTGTGTGACATACCAAACGTTCCTCTGGATCCAGGCTGCTGAGACCAGTCTGTAGAGCCAGAATAAAGAACAGAACAGGAGCCACGAAGCCTAAGCGCTTATCCTCTTCCTCAGTCGAACCTGGACATTTCAAAGAAGATAAAGCTCAAACCCAAGAACCATTTTACAAAGTTTTGTACACATGCTTCTATAAAACAAACAAAGCTAATACCTATGAAAGCTAGGATGCTGAGGCCGAGGTAGTGTGCCATGGAGGAAATGACAGCGCTCATGCCCAACACAGTCAGAGTGGAATCGCATCCAGAGATGATCAGGTTGCTCGTCAGATCCCAGAACACATCCCAGCTGAACAGGTAACCCTAAAAACATCCAAAAAATGGTAATGAGACAATTCCCCAAAAACTGCGTAGCAGATGTAGAATTTAAAAAATTAAGAATTAAGAATTTAAAACACCTGCAAAGCTTAGGAAACTATTATTATTTTTGTTTTTTACTAAAACATTTCAGGTACTAAAGAAAAGGCTGCTTACTTGTGCATCAGAGCTCCCCTCTGTAGCTCCACCTGCTGCATCCCCACTCTCCTTCCTCACCGCTCGCACAACATAGACCAGTATGAGTGCCTGGACGGTGACCCGGCTCAGCCAGAACATTCGCAGCACGTCGGGAAACCGGATTCTTTTCCATGTATCTTCCAGCAGCAGCTGAAGTCCATAAATCCTGTACATGTGCCGCACCAGCAAGTAGACGTACCGACATGAGTAGTAGAACCACTTCAGCCTCATGGCTAGGCAGACAGCTGTGTTTAGAGCGAGCGCCAGGCCCGAGACGACCGCTGTCATGTGCCTGACGTCCGCAGGAAGCTCTATCATCATCCCCCACAGAGGGATCATGATGTCCAAAACCACCATAGCCGCAAACACTGACTGGAGATTGAGCAGGAACACATATCCAATCCCAAACATCAGCTGGACAGCGGCCATGCCAAGCCAGAGCGTCGTCCCATTTCTGGGCAGCAGTCTGAACCCCAATGCTGCTTTGCAGTATGCACTGTAGAAGTCTATGTGTGAGGTGGCGTAGTAGTTTATGAGGACTGCTGCCAAGCCAAGGAGGACAGCAAGGAAGAGAGTGTAGAACTTGAACAAGGCTTTCTGGGAAAGCAGCAGCACCACAGTGGAGATGAGGACACCTGAGACAAACAGCATACCACACAGACTGTAAGCAATGATGATGAAAATATTTATTGCACAATTAATTTTTCAGGAAATATAGAAAATTGCAGATTTTCTCTTCTCTGTTGCTATTGTAGATTTATGTCTAGGGGTTATAAAGGTAAATAAAGTGACATAGTAAACATAATTATTGTTTTTAGGCATTATCCCCACTGTCAGTCTGAGCTTGAGAAATTTTGCAAAAGAAAAGGAGGTACATTTCTGTCTCTCAATGTGCCTGGCTGGTAGAAAGTACCCCCAAATCGTATACTTCTAATTGGTGGTTCTAAAAGGTGGAGTGTGCATCATTAACCTTCCAGACCACCATTAAGCACTACTTTATATTCCTCTGTTACATTAAAAACCCATTAAAAAACAATTAGGTTTGTGGTAATGTGCCCTAAAAAGGTGTGAGCTTTTCTAAATGCTCTGTAAACGTGTTTTTCACGGCTTACAACCAAATAAACACACAAAAAATTGCTTTGCCCAGTTTATACCAACTTTAAATGAAAAATGTTGCTTTGAGATTAAACTTCACTATCACCAAGAAGTTTGTACCATAGCCCTGAACCGTTCAAAGGTCTCCCACGCGGTAGCATTATGTAATCTGCCTGTTAAATCCACAGAAAAGACTTGGCTATAAAAAAAATTAAAAAATACAATAAAAAGCTACACTAAAAAATTGTCATTCGAAACAACGCACCAAATGTTGTACTGGTGGTAGCTTTAGCCGTGCAATGTAACAATATATGTAAACCACGTTTTAAGAAAGTTCCAGCTTAATTTGTAAAGGCAGAGGTTTTGGACAGGCACAATGTCAAGCTGCTAGAATACCCCCAACAGCTATTAGGGCGGCGAGTCAAATATTGACACTGCACCTGTGGCTATACTCTTTGCATTAGCAGTAACCGAGCAAGTCAAGAGAGCTGTTAACGACAGAGCCAAATGATTAATAAAGTATACAATCTAGTTAAGCAGTTAATCAAACAGGTCTGGACTGAATGCGTGCTCCTGCTGGTAGTTAAGTCGGCTTTAATCGGTCTGACAGGTGGCAGACAAGATAGCGCAGCTTCAGTTAGCTAGCTTAGCTGTCAGCGCTAGCTGTTGCTTGTTGACATTTACTGGAGGCTCTTGATCTCCACCCGCTTAGAAATACTTACCCATAACTCTGACCAACACTTTTCCTGTTGCCCCAGCCCATCCCGATCCCTGGTCGTAGTAAGAGTTAAAAATGACGTCGATAGTAAAAATACATGGAACTCTTAGAGCCACATCTAGCAACGCTAAGGCCTGCTGGCCTAACCGGGCTTGAGTGGACGCCATACGGCTTCGGAGGTGGCGTTCCAGTCCTGGTCAACTCCGAGAATCCATGTAATATTAAGCTGTGTAAAAGTCCTCCAAACAAGCGCCCCTCTCTTTTCCAGTTTCGTTTCGCTTTACATTTATTCGGGAGCTGGCAACCTGCTGCGGCTCGCCATGTTAGCCCAGCTCAACCTCCTGTTGCTTCTTCTGTTTCTGTTAAACGTTAAGCTCCTGTTTTCTTTTAGACGTCAGCCGTTTAGATGTCAGGTTGTTCCACCAGATCCTGCGCTGCGTAGTTCCACAATAAACTGCGAAGTTGTCAAAGAAACAGCAATTTCCTTCAGTTTTACTATGAGAAAGAACAGTGAAGTTGCTGGCTTATTCAGGTATAACGCTACGTAATATCGGCGTTTGTGGGTGTGGCAGCTGACGTAACATATTACACAAAACTATTCTGTCACCCAGTTTAAAATTATCATCATATTACACAAAATAATTTTAAGAAGGGTACACATTTTAGATGTTCTTGGAGACGAACATCCAAAATTTCTGATAAATTGTTATATACATTTGAAGCTAATACTTGAAATAAACTTGAAAAAAATTATTTTGACTTAATTTGAACAGCAAGACACAGGCGCCTACAGAAAGCTTTGTAAAAGGTCCACCAACAACCTATATGTGGGAGACCAAAGCCAACAGAATTTAAAGTTTAATTAAGAATCTGGCTATACTACACATGAAATGTCCCTCTGTTAAGACAAACTTTTTTGTCATTATTTGAGAATGGTATGATAAAAAAGATGCACTCAGGACACAAAAGGAGAATAGAAATAAATAAATGTTGCCACTATCTGCTGTACAGCAATATGCAGAAAGGAACCAGTTTTTAGTTGGTACAACAGGAATATTAAGACATAGCAAAAAATTTTACTTTGGAAAATGGCAATGTTTAACCCATACATTTATTCAGGCACAAAATATACATGGATTTATGCACATTTCTATTTGCATTTAACATCAGCTAGAGCTGAAGAATACTTTGATGGTGTTGCTGTAAATTGTGTTGGTTAACTCCACTGGATCCTCTTCCCTTGCAGCTGCCATCACCTCTAAAACTTGTCTGAAAAAAAAAAACATTTAAAGACTTGATAAGTATAGAGCTCATCCAATGAGCTTCACAAACAAGGTAACTTTTGTTACTCATCCATAGAGATACTCACATGATATGACAGGGCTCATTTCTGTCTTTCAGGCAGTGGCCTGCTTCCCATTTCTTCTTTGTGGGAAATGTTGTTTTAACATATTTGGAGCCAGCGTGAGTGTTCTTCACACCACACCATGGTGCATCTGAAAGGAAAACAAAGTAACAATCCAGATGCAATACTAATATGTAGGTTTAATATTTAATATATAGATTGCAGTCCAAGTGTGCATTTTCTGTGTGAAAATATTTCACTTATGTATTTTATGAAAATTAAAAAGCACACTTCTGTTGTACACAACACATCTCTCAAATTTTGGAAATTCAATATGGTAGTAATGATAGATATGATGGCAATATATGATATAAAGATAAGATATCCATGATTCAGTCATCTTCTGACAAGATGAAAACAACTATATATATATATATATATACACAACAATTGTTTACTCACCAGTTTCAATCATAAGTCGCTCAGTGGGGATAGCCTTCATGGCTTCCATATTAGCCTCTGTTTTCAAAGAGCTGAGAAAATGTACTATTGTTAATTAAAGAACTGGATATGATAAGCAGCAGCGTTGATTATACTATGCTCCTGCAAGACTCAGCCAACATACCAGTTTATTTACATATATTTTTTACAGAAAATATTATATCTTTACAAATTTGGAAACTGGTTAAAATGCCCAATAATTTAAAATAACTTAATTTGCTCTCTTTACTTATGTTGTATATTATATTATGTGATCTGTTTAAATATAAGAATTGACCTAAATTAAATCAGAGTTTCATTCACGGAGTCAGGTTTTTAACTTTTGCAGCCACACCAAGCACCCTGTTAGAAAATCTTCTCACCATCCATTTATTCCAATATAAAGATCCAGGTCAATAAGTGCTGCAGCATCCTCTGCTGTCCCATCAAAGGAGTGGACCTGAAGGAGAACATTTGAAACATCTGATTGAACATAGCTTACGTACATGTCAGATTTTCTAGTTTTACAGAAATGCTTTAGAAAAGAATTTGTCACAAAAACATTTGCCTTTTACAAATTTCTTTTGAAGGCCTTGACATAAAAATGTGATTCCACAGCACAATAAAATTCTAAACAAAGTGTATTAATGATTCCAAAAACAAAAAAAATAAAAAAATTAAAATATAAAACAGCAATCAAAACTTTTCTCACCACTCCTCCAACACATCTGTCTCGATTTCTCTTCATGATATCTAACAAAAAATAAATAAATAAAAAATGGAGAGAGTTATTGTCATCATTAAAATCAATACTTGGCATGAAATGCTTGACAACGCCATAAAACTACCAATGAATTCCTGATGGGAGTTTCTGCAGTGGAGGAACATGGGCAACTTGATCTCTTCTGCCAAGTCAAACTGCTTCTCAAAGTATCTGGAAACAGAACCTTAAGTAAATGAATAAAACAAATGACAGTGCACAAAGAACCAGTATCATTGATGTATTTATGGAAACTGGACCAAACATTCATATCTTTAAATATCTATTTGCAACTAATGCTGACTTGCTAGTTATATGTGTATATCAAGCAAATTAAAAACAACCTAGATAGAATCTGAAGTTAAAAGGATGCACACTTTTCTTTTGTAAATATTGAGCAGAATATTTCTTCAGAATAAAATGCAACTAATTCTGAAGAATTTGTATATTTTTCTCAAGTTATAATGGCAGATATGGCTGAATTAAGTTCCAGTTATAGACATGAAACTAGATGACAAGTGAGTGTTTTGTCCAGATACTAAAATTGTTAAATTAACCCCAATGTATCTTGTAATAACAACATAAAAACCTACTTAAGTTGAGTCTCTTTTGGGCAAAATTCCAATCTGTCAAAATCTGAAACAAGAAAAAAAAAATCACCACTTCCCTTGATCTGAAAGTAACAGCAAAACAATTGGAATAACAGAAAATGTCTCAGGGGAAGAAAATATTAGATGAGTTATCATTTAGACTCACCTAGCCCACACTCCCCAATGGCCACCACTTTTCCTCTGTGAGCTGCTGCCAGCTCCTTCAGCCCAGAGAAGTACTGTGATTCTCCATTCTGCTCAAACTCACTGCAGCGGGTGGGATGGCAACCAACTGTGCAGTAAAATTCACCTGCAATAAACGGGGAGCTAAAATTGGTCTGGTTCTATTCTGAAGGAATGAGAGAGATGTGATGGATTTGTCTGTATGTATGAACAGGGTTCTGTTTTCTAACATTATGCCAAAAATGTTCTGCTCTTTTGCTGTTACCTCGGGTCTCAGCTAGTTTGACAGCTTCCTTGCTGTCTTCAAGGTTCCCCCCTGTGATCATAAACTGAAAGATAGGAACAGGTTTACAAGTCCAAAAGGACAGAATGCAAGAGACCAAAAATGTCTGCTATTATGTAGTACCAACTGCACTCATTTCCTCCTCCATGAGACTTGTAAATATGTAACAAACCTTTTCAACACCAATTCCAAGAGCTCTGCCGATGATCTGATCAAAGTCATCTGTCAGAAAAATTTACAAAGTTTAAGCTAATCTAGACACCTCACATGTTAAATTAGGGTTGCACCAAAGCAGGAAAACATATGTGACAGAGAGGTGAATGTCATGATGTCAACCTGACTTACTATAAACACACAAAAACTTGAATAAAAGTGTTGATGTTAATAAACTTTTATTAACATAAAAGTTTATTAACATTTATGTTAATAAACATAGATGCCACATTGTAAGTAGTCTTTGCTACTGATGAAGAACACTTAAACAGAACCTGTCAAACAACATGAAGTAGGCTAAAAGACTTTCACAAATTAGACCAAAACAACTTGATGACACAGTAGAATTATGGTTTGGAGTGACCTAGTCAAAGTCTGGGTCAAGATGCTGTATGGTGGTTCAACTGTGTGGATGTGAATTAATGTGTGAGCAACTGACAACCTCAATTTTCCTATGGGATTAATAAAGTTTAATCTAACCTAACCTAACTTATTTTTCCTACTCATCGAGGGTCTGCACGTGTATCTAATTAGGTTCAGACAGTGGAGAACAACTCACCGTCATGTTTTTGCTTCCCCCTGTAGAGTCCTCTGAACATGGGATCAGTCAGATTCACACCAATATCTAGACATAAAAAGGGTGGAAATTAGTCATTATTTAGCATTCAGCGTTGTGATATTGGTAATTCTCGTGAGATATGTTCGGCTCATCAACGTGTTTACAGTGTGGAAATCTTAAAACCAAGGGAATTTTGCGTGTACTCAAAGTTCTGTGGACATTAGAAATGCAAAAGGGCAGTAGATGGATTTGCTCTGATGCACTGACATATGCAACGACTGCTAAATTTAAAGCATAATCGCTTTACCAAGAGCAAGAGAAATAGTTGGTTGGATTAACTTAGTGTAGGAACTGAATATTTAAACTTTAGTGTTCGTATTCTTGAACTCTGTTACAGAAGCTTCAGCTCTACGTACAGCCAACAACGAGGTAAACTGCGTTAACCAACACTAAACCTGGCATCAAACAAGCGAGCACAATGAGTCGATCACTTTTATCTACGTTTTTTTATTTATCAAAAACATAAATGTCTCACCAATGAATTTACACTGTGCCATGGTTGTAATAGTTCTGCAAAGAGCTACACACGCAGCCCTCACCATTCCCATAATGTCGCTTTACCGTAATAACGTACGCAGAAATAAACTACATTTCTGAAGCACCTGGCTAGCAAGTTCTAGTATCTTATTCAAATGACACAGAGTAATTTAAGGTGCCAACATACCAAAGCACTCTTCCAACACTTTTGATTAAAGGATGAATACGTATATAAGACATATGTGTGCGCAATATTTTTGGCATTTACGGTAACAACGTCGAAAGGCCGCAAAGTCCCAGAATCCAACGCGCTGTTCTGTGGGAAGGTGACAGCGGACGGCGAAAATGGCGTCTGCTTTTCTTACTCACCAGCAGAAAGTGATGAGACTTTACAAGAAGTCTTTAAGGCACCTCGAATCATGGTGTGTATTTAGGTAAGATCAGCGTTTTTTATTTATTTTGTTAACAAAATAATATGGTTCTAGTGTTTTGGTGAGGGCAGTTCTTGCTTCTTGCGAAGCTAACAGTGGAGCTAGGTTAGCTATTTGCTGTTAGCTCAATAGGTCATTCATTGACATGTCATCCAAGACGTTGTTGTTTTCATTGCTGTCACATATACAGGAATATAATCCAGTATTAGCAGCTTCATCACTGGGTTGTTTTAATCTCTATTTTAAAGGACTTTTGAGGAACTCACTTGGTGTTCGCTAGCATCTATTAGCTTCTACTATTATTGTTTATGCAACCCCGTCGTAGGTTTATGTAGGTTTCCAAAGAAAATAATAATTTTCAACTTTGCATATATTTTCAATTGTTTTCAACTTTGCATATATTTTTTCTGTAAAACATCTTTATTTTATGGTATATGGTGAAATGACTAGATGCATGTATGTTTTTTTTTTTTTTGGTTGGTTGGTTGGTCCTTGGCAAATCAATATTCTAATTTCATTTAAAAAGCATAAACACTGCAGTTACAGTTATTACAAGAGATAACAGATTTTTTTTATATTTGTACTAAGTTATGATATTCTAGTTTTACTTTGAAGTTTTTATAGGCCAGCTGAATTGTATCTTTACTTTATTGTTGTAACTGTCATTCAGGTCCTTTATGTTTGCAAGTCATACTTGATATTATTTGTGTAAAATGTAAACATTTAAGCTTTGCATGGTGTTTTTCTATCACAGAGACAAATACCGTTTCTATGCCTGCATTCTCCGGGCTCGCTTTGACGAGAACAAGAATGAGAAGGACATGGTGAAGGCCACTATGATGCTAAAGGCAGGCGAGGAAGAGTTCTGGGCCAACCAACATCCCCAGCCTTACATCTTCCCTGACTCTCCTGGAGGAACCTCCTATGAAAGATATGACTGCTACAAGGTCAGATGGGACGAAACCAGGAGTGGTGTGAATAAGGCTGTTTCAATGTTGCTTGAGTTTTCTTTTTTGTCTCTCTTTTTTTTTTTCTTTTTTTTTTTTTACATAGTAGAAATCTGGCTAACGATTACTCTTTAGCCAGACTGTTTGTTTAGAACTTTTTTTCTGTTTACCTGACTCTTCAGTATGATACTAATTCCTTGTAATAAGTCCATAAAACCCTGCTTCTAACTTATGGAGACCATACTTTTACGGGTTTACCTTGTGTTTCTGTAGCTAACTATTAACATGCCGTGATTATGCAGCTGAACTGTAGGTAGATGGTAGAAGCATCTTGGTTTATTTTAAATACTATTATTACAGGTAAACTATATCTTTACAAGGTAGGCAGTCCACATTTGATGTATTAGTGAATGATTTAAGATGTAGTTTGTGTTTGTAGGTCCCAGAATGGGTGCTGGACCACTGGCACCCCTCAGAGAAGGCCATGTACCCTGACTACTTCTCCAAGAGGGAGCAGTGGAAGAAGCTCAGAATGCAGAGCTGGGATAGAGAGGTAAGCAGGGCTTGCATTCCTTTTTTACTTATCTTGGTCGTTTTTAGGAGATGTATATTGACATAAAAAAGGTGTACGGAGCTTCGTGCCGGAAGCCCGTTGAAAGGCTGTTAACAACGTTTTAAACTGCGTGAAAAATACCAATAGGTATTTTCTTCCATATAGCATAATATGAGTGTAACCGGTAAACCTTTTGTGGATGCAAAGGCAAGAACCCCCCACTTGAGGACTTTGTGTTTCTGTGTTTGTTATGATGTAAAGCGCTTTGAAATGCCTTGCTGCTGAAATATGCTATACAAATAAAATTTGATTGATTGATTGATAAAACGTTTGTAAAGAAAAACCAGTGCAGTCCTAATCTATTTGTGATGTGTATTTGAGTCTGAAAATTGTGTTTTCCCTTAAAATGGGACTCTTTTAACGTACCTCTCATGGGTGTCTTATTTTGATGTAAAGTGTTTTTTCAAATACATTTTTTCTTCATGTCTGCATGACTTTGGCACAATGAACTAATTAGACATTAAATCATCCACAAGATGGCATCAAAGCTTAATGCTAAAAAATGAATTAACAAAACCCTAGACTTTTGTAAAATGTTGACGTGCAGCTCATTTATAAGGTTGATGTAAAAATGCCAATTTTTTACAGTGCTATATCACTTTACACACATTATGTTTGTGCATCAATTCATTTAATAGAATGAGTACATTGATTAGGTTTCTGGTAAGCAGCTGTAATGTATTAAGAGACTTTTACAGTTTTATGTAGAAAATTATGGAAACTTATCAATTACATAAAGGTCTGTTTCTTCTAAATATTTCTACAGCTAGCAAATTTCTATTTTAAATTGAATAAATGTCTCAGGAACATGCTTATTTTACTTTGTAAGATACATTTGTTTTGAGAAAATATTCTGCTTTAATCTAGTTTACCAGATTAAACATCTAAACTAGATTAAACATTATTTTTAGAATATTTTTAGAAACATTCTAAAAATAAAGGTAAACTTATTTAATTGTCTCACATGACATGGAAAATAACATGGGAGCAACAAAACTGATGCCCAATAAAAGTATGAGTCAGTTTTTTTCCTTTGTCTGCCTCCAGGTTGCTCAGCTGGAAGCCGAAACTCCAGCTGGTGGCCCCAGGACCGAGGCTCTGCCTCCTGCCCGCAAGGAGGGTGACCTCCCCCCTCTGTGGTGGCAGTTTGTCACCCGCCCACGAGAGTGTCCCACATAAACACTTCACCTCTCCTGAGATTAGTCAGTCTGGCTATCTGAGGGAAAACCTGCCCAAACACACAATGACAACAGCAAGACTGACTGACCTCCTGGTACAATCTGTCTGAAGAGTCATGCCTGAAGGAGTTCACCTTTACAGGCTGGACCACTAAGTTAACAACCTGTCTGAATTCACAGTTGATGACTCAGAAAAGTTCTGTAGGTGTTCCAATCAGTACCTGTAATTAATAAAGAAATGTATGATCAGTTTTATGTATTTGTCTGATTATACAACTAAAGGCATGCCGTTGAGTTGGCTACAGTAAGCTTAGTGTTGGTGCTTAAGGAAATGAGACATGTTGATCAATTGGGAAAAAAAAAATATATATTTTAATTGGATTGTTAAACTTCAGTTATTCAGTATTATCAGGTTGGCGTGTAGCAGTATTGTAATGCAAGCGTCATGCACAGAAATTCTTGAATTTATTCAATAGAAGCCAAAATATATCTGCTAAGCTAAATGTTACACTCTATCTCAGTAATAAAAAAAAACTTAATGTACATTGCAAATACATAACTGTTACGTGTCTGATCTGTTCATTAAGCAGCAGCCAGATAAAAAGTATAAATTCATAATCTAAATCTTGGCAGTTATTCTTTAAGCAGTGAAAGCCACTGTAATTAAATCATTCTGGTTATTGGCATGGAAATTAAAATAAACAGGTAAACATCTCTCCATCAAACCAACATGGGTCATTCAGAAAACCGGTCTACAAAATCAAACCTCTTGGTAAATCTTAAGAAAGATTAGATACTTATTTAATTTAGAACAGGCTGCCCCCTGTAAATTTAAAGAAATTAATTTTAAAGTGAAAATCAAGCATGTCAAGGGATCATTTTTAGCAGTAACAATATATTGGCAGTGTCAGAACATTTGGCAGTTTTCTTAAAAACTAGCAATAAAAATGCCCTGTCACTATAGACGTCTGAAACTTCGCGGCCGAATCATCATGGTGACCCCCTTCAGAGAGTAGAAGTCTGAATCCTTCCAGGAAAACCAGACGATGCCATCTGGCCCCAGCAAGTTGTGAGCCCTCAAAGAATACCGGCCACCCTAAAGAAGACAACATATTTTATTCACAGTCATGCTTATGTACCTTGAATAGCAAAATAGTAAAAAATAACGTTTTGGAGAAAACCATTATGTCTTATCAAAATTCAACATTTTCCCACCTCTTATGGAAAAATGATGGAAATTTTATTAGATAGTTTATCTGGTAAAATTCATCTAAAAAACATGTTAGGGTAAATGTGTAAAATTAAGCTACAATATGGTGGCTGCTTGAATGTGAACATTAATGTTTTGTTGAAACACCTCTTGATTAAAGATAAGCATTCAGGTTTTTGCCAGGAATCTGTCAGCATGGTGCATCTAGACTTGGTAATATCATCCCATCCCACCTTGTAAAAGATTTCCAATGGAAATCTCTCATCCTCAAATTTTCTGATGGATTTAGTTCTCCAACTGTTTAGTTTTTGGATTATTGTAACAGTCTGTTCACATGTCTTAACAAGAGGGAGTTTGCGCGACTGCAGGTTGTGCAAAACTCTGCTGCACGCCTGCTTACTCGCACTCGCAGGAGGGAACATATTACACCCATCCTCAAAAGTTTGCACTGGCTGCCTGTATCTTACAGGATGCACTACAAAATCCTGGTACTGACTTTTAGAGCTCTTCATGGACAGGCACCAGACTATATTAAGAACCTCATCCAGCCTTATGTTTCGACTAGGAGCCTCAGGTCGTCCAATTTGAACTTGCTGATGGTTCCTCGGACCCATTTTAAGACTCGAGGAGACAGATCTTTTAAAGCTGTGGCGCCTCGCCTCTGGAATGAGCTACCTTGTACCATTCGGTCTCTGGATTGTATAGCCACTTTTAGAAAACTACTTAAGGCCCACTTTTTTAAACTTGCTTTTTAGCTCATTACTG
>CAEFZX010014112.1:0-42505 GCA_903066825.1 Alfaro cultratus | reverse complement strand
ATCGGCCCAAGTTTTCATATCAGTGCTTCCCTATATTTAATGATATATGTGATATTCTTGGATCTTCAACTGATTACTGTGAAATCTATGTAGTTATTAGCAAATGATTGTTGGACTGAACCTATATGGGAATTGAACCCACATCTTCCCAAATGCAGGATGAGAACCTTTCCTACAGATCTAGAGCAGCATCCAGTCGTCTGCTGCACTCAGGTCTTTATCTTTAGTTCATCTACCTGGCAGTAATATGTATTTACAAATACAAGAGCAAATTATTAGAAGCAGGAAACAAATGGTAAACAGTTTTCTGTATCCTTCATGTCTGCGGTGTGCTGATTCTTTTGTGAATTTAAAATAAAAGTTTTGTTGAATTAACATTAGAGAAAAGTGTTGGCCCATTTCATGACCACACATGAAAATCTGTGGTGCAACCAGCTTGAAGTGCAATGTATGGAAGACGATTTACTAAATTTACCAACCGGCAATTTACTGAGAGATACCTCCAAGGTCATTTATTGACCAAGGTCACTACATATGATGTTTCATGTTGGCGGAAATATGATAATGTGAAAAGGTGAGTCTGAATCTTCTATCTAAAGCACATCTGCCCTAAACTCCTGCTTGGCCTGTAGGTGGAGATTCACAACTGACATGCAATAATACCTTTGGCTTTTTTTAAATTTTATATATAAATTTTCACTTGTAGTTTGATATATCAGGCTCAACAGATACAAGTTGTATTTTAAAAAAAGCAAAACAAATCAGCGTAATTCAAGCCATCAGTTTGAAGTAAGGGTGCATTGAAGACTTTGTTCTGATTTCCTTCATTTTGGGAGATCAGTGATTGCCCAACACTTCCATGTGAAGCCGATCTTATCCATCGATCTCATCAACCTCAGCAAAGGTCTGAAAATCAATCAGTCGTCTGTTGCTCTGCTGTGAGGTTTGACTGACAGACTCACCCACCAGGTCATGTTTGCAGTCAACATTAGTCAGCCCACTGTTAACAGCTCAGCAACCTTCTTGTTATATTTAGCAACATTTCAGACAAAAATATAATTATCGGCAATAATCGGAATTGGTCTGGCTTTTTAATTATTGGCAAAACGATCGGCCAGAAAACTGCCATCGGTTTATCCTTAGTTTGAATCATCAGCTTATAACCAATCCCTATGCCAAACAGAGATGAGACAAAACAAAAGGAAATAAAAAAACATGATACTTATATTTAACCTCCACATTAACCCTCTAGCCCCCTTTCAAGATGCTACACCCATTGGGTTGATTTCTGGTTCAAAATGCAGCTACCTCTAACCTAGAGGTAGGTGGAAAGGGGTGAAGTAGGAGGTTTTTTAGGGTTGGGGAAGAGGGTGGGGAGGGGCTCCCCCAATGTATTAAAACAAATGTCCTTCTCAAAGATAATAGTGCAGGCTGCGGGTTATAAATGATGCATTTTGCTCACCGAGACCTGATAATAGCAGTTTGGGCACAAGGGGAAGAAAGTTCATCGCTCTCTTATCAAAGCTCTGTGACATTTCTCCTTCAGCTGTAAAATTCCATATCACATATCTGCTTTAAAGATGTGGAACCTTTTGTTGAACCGATAGAGCACGTTCCATTTCGTTCCAATACGGCTCCCCTCTCATGGTATATTAATTTATAGCCCATTTGCCGGCTCCGTAACGCGGCCTATCGGCGGAGATGACTGGGATTCGGCGGGACGTCTGCGGATTGCCGCACACAGGTTATTGAACTTTGAACAGCAGTAATTTATTTGCTTTGATTCAAAGGCGCTGCTTGATATCAAGGAGGACGGTGTGGTGTGTGTAGGCGCGTGTGCGCGTGTGTGTGTGTGTGAAGCCGGAGCGCGACGTGCCTCTCTCCACTTGCTCTCACTCATTCTTTGTTTTCCTGCAGCATCCGTCCTTACTGTTAATACGCTGCCGATAACCAGGGGAAGAGGTGAAATCAACCAAAGGCTGCTAATCAGGCTGTTTCTTTTTCTGCCACTGGCGGCTCCTTTTGGTTCAAGTGGCGTCTTTGAACTAGTTAAGGAAGTTAAATTGACGTTAAACACACCTTGGTCTGATCTGTTTGCTTTGAGTCTGCTGTAGAGAAAATTTGTCATCCGTCTCCATTAACGCGTCCACTTCAGACTGCAAATAAAAAAAAAAAGATATCTGCACTTAATGTGCACTGGAAGGAAACAATGACATACAGTCTTATATATGGCTGCTCAAAAGGAATATTGTTAACTTTGTCATCTGGGATAGAATTAGATATAAATGAAGTTATTTTCAACAATCCTCATAGTTTTCTCATTTTATTTCCATTTATGTTAGTTGAAGCATTAGCATTTTATATGGGATTAAGACATTTTCAGTGTTTATTACATTCAAAAATCAGGCTACATGTTGTGGTGGCAGCAACATGCTGCAGGGATGCTTTTCTTCAGCGGGAATGGATTGGGAGATGGAGCTAAAAACAACCTGAAGAAAACCGGTTAGAGGCCACAAAAGGCCCTAAACACCTTTCAGGCCAGAGCTACAGTGGAGCGGTTTAGGTCAAAGCTTGCTCATTCCATAGAAAGGCCCAGTCAAAGTCCAGTTTGAACTCCAGTGAGGGATCTGTGGAAAGACTAGAAAACTGACCTTCACAGGCACAGCAGTTTGATTGAGTTTGAGTTGTTTTGCTAAAAAGGGCAAGAAAAAAAAACATTTGTATATGTGCAAAATATTTTCTCATGGCGGCTAAAAGTAAATGCACACCACACTTCTCAGTCTTTAAGTCTTTAAAGGGGCAGTATTTGTTTCATTGAATGAGGGCAGATATTATAAATTTACACTTCTTTCTGCTCCTTTTCATTCAACATTTCTTTTAGTGTTACATAATGTATTCAAATGTATTATTGAGTGAATGAGATGGAAAAACAAAATGAAAAATGAAATAATAGAGGTGTGATGTGATGACTTCCTGAAAGGGGAGTTTCAGAAAGAGCAGGAGTTTTTAAAGAGACAGACTCAATTTCAAGGCGTTAAGCTACAAAGTCAAACTTCTTTTGAGTCATATTTTATGTTTTTATAGCATTTCATAACAACTGAAGACAACTTGATTGTGCTATGAAATGTCTTAAGTGCCTGGAAAACATAACACTGCCCCTTTAACTGTGCTATAAGGATGAATACAACCATATAACAGTTTTTGGCTTCAACGACACAACCGCCGCAAACCCTTCTAGTCTCTGTAAGGTTGGGTGAAAGGCGAATGCAGCGTACCCTTAGTGAAATAAAAATGCTTCTTTATAAATAACTGGAAATGAAAAGAGAAAATTACAAGCTGAAGGATTGTTGAAAATCCCTTCATTATATCTAATGACATCATTCAAATTTAGGAAGTGGCAGTTCACCTCTCTGCCTGTCAATGGCTCACACCCACTTATTCTTTAGATCATAGCAGGCTGGCGTCCCGCCACCGAGGAACTCGTTAGCTCTCAGTTGTACGACACCGGAAGGAGAGGGGAACGCCGTGTTTCTCACCGCAGCAGAAAAGAAAGACAGGACACACACGCACACTTAAAAAAGAAACAAAAACCAAACAGATGCCAGCATGGAGCATCTTGGGTGCTATCTGAGGAGGATCTCCCTCCACAAAGGGACATTCATTGGTCTGCCAAGTATCTGTGGAGTGCAGGGACAGACCCTGGAGTCTAGCGACAGATGATGATCTTGTCGAAGGGTGGGGGGCGTTGAGGCAGTGGGAGTAGGGGGTGAATGTGGCAAAGAAGTTTGGGTGGAGATTCAGATGAGGGAGAGGCGGAGCTCTTGAGTCACATGATGAGCTCATGTACTGGACTGCCAAGAGTGTGGCATTTAGGCATCGGATGGTGAGCTCAGTGTCCTAACAGACCATTACCAGCTTTTGGTTGGTTCTGCCTGCTGTACACTGCAAAAACACAAAATCTTAAAGTATACACTTGAAATAAGATAATACTAACAAGTAACCTTTCAGTGACATATAAGAGCTTGTTTTAAGTCAGCAATTGTGGAATATTTATGAAAAAGTACCAGCTATAATTGAAATACTAGTGGATCTAATACTTGTATCAGCATGAAGGAATTATTTGCTTTAAACAAACTCATATTCCTTGTTTTTGGCTTTTCCGAAAAAGAGTTGGAAGAGAGATGGAAACACATTTGCCCAATAAGTACTGACACTGGTGGGTCTGTGCCATACCAGAGGCACGGAACTCTGAAAAATTTCAATGTCCAGGCGTCCAGTGTGTGGGGGAGTTCATGAAAACGAACAGATCGATGTTATGAAGAGTCAAGGGAAGCTCTTTTTTTTTGCCATGGCTGCTATTTTGTGGAGACCCTCCACTTGTATTTGCAACAGATGTGACAAGCCATCTGCGAGCCAATGTCCTCAGGCAACATTTGGTGTGAGATGCACACAACTGGCACCTAAACATGGCTGACCGCAAATTATATCATACCCTCTTTATTACCCTCTTCTTTTTGCACCTGCACTTTACCTTCTATGTGTTGTTTTTTTGTTTGTTTCGTCACAAAAAGCCCCACCCTGGATGTAAAGAGAAGGAGAAAGAGCCAGAGATGTTGGCTGGGGAAGGCTTGTGGTGTGTGTGTGTGCGTGTGTGCGTGTATATGTCAAGCGGGGCTAAACAGGAACTTGCATCCAAGCGGTTAAAGGCCGTGGGTCTTATCTGAGGACAAACAGAATGCATCAAGCGGTGGCTGTTGCTCTCAGTGATGACGGCCAGCTGTGCACCAGTGTTTAATTATTTCTGTGTAATGAGCTTACCCACCTTCCACTGCAGCACCAGGAAGGCAGCATGCAACAGCAGGAGCGGGGGGAGGACACAGGGACGGGGGGGTGCGGATACAAAGGGAGGGGAAGGATGAGATAAAGCTGTCGAGAATATCTAACTTTAAGGCCGATTTTAAAACCACATAATCTCTCCGAAGCATAAATAAATACTGAGTTCATGTGCTGATGCTTCATTTACTTTGCATCTGCATCCATCCACAGACTGTTCAGAAAGGAGCAGTTTTTTTATTAATTTTATTTTAATTTTTTTCATGATACGTGACATTTACCTTTTTATTGTTGCGGAATTGACCGCCGTTGATGAGGAATACGATCGGGTCGTTTGTAGCCGGCGGCGTCTTTAGACACGGCTTGGATCGCGGCTGTACATGCAAAGCAGCGCATAGGCGCGCATTTCCATACCAACACAACAGACTGGCAACAATAGCGCGCCAACGAGATACACGGCTGATATTTACAGAGTAGGCCGACGCTGAATAGGTCGTTATGAAGCGGACGCGTCACAAAGTTCACCGATCGCTGCGGCTCATTCAGCGCGAGTCCAACCTGGTGGCCTCATGTGTTAACAAACGCTGTTAACAATGCATGTCTGGTTTGTTAAGACACACTCTAAAAAATGCTGGGTGGGGAAAGAAAACCAAGCACATTTGGGTTACTTTGCTGACCAAGGCTGAGGTCAAATATGGATGATTTAATAGGGCTGGAATCCGAGTTTGACCAAAATACTGGGTTAGGTTTCCAGCCTGCTATGGTTTATGTGACTAATGTCAAACAAAGATGGGGTTTACTAGCCTGGTAAAAACCCTTGTTCTATTGTTCGCTTCATTCAGAGGCTCTGGTTTCATTCTAGGGGCTGTTAAGAAACGATTGCTTCCTGTAGGCGTGGACTGTTGAAGTTTAAAATAATGCCCAGTTGCTAACTTTTTGCCGTGACATATGTAATGCGGCAGTTTGATGCTATGAAGCAATTGTAAACAACCATCCTCCACTACAAAGAGAGAAGTGGCAAGCTGAATGAAATGGTCATCCCTATTAATTCAATATTTGGAGGCGTGGCCAACACAGACTGAACGCCTTCGCTCACTTCCTCCACTGCCGATGCTACAACTAGAGAAAAAAACAACGTTCACAACTTCTCCTTCTGTTTGCTGATTGGTCCAGTTGAAATTCACCTGAGAATTTCAATGGAAGAAATCCCAGACGAAGCAGTGAAGGGAGATGAGAATTGAGCTGAATTATATAGGAAGGCAGAAGCCTTCCTATATATTAAAAAATAATAGATCATTAAAAAATAATGTTTGGTTAAATTGACTGATTCATCCATCCATTTCCCATACGTATTTAATCTGTTGTTTTTTCCCCCGTTTCAAAATAAAACACAAAACATAAAGTCTCTATGCTCATCCAACCAAGACCCAATGTTAGGTTAAAACAGGGGTGGGCAATCCTGGTCCACGAGGGCCAGTGTCCTGCAACTCTTAGATGTCTCCCTGGTCCAACACACTTGAATCCAATAGCTGAATCACCTCCCAAGTGCAGTCAAGTTCTCCAGAGTCCTGCTAATGACCTCATTATTTGACTCAGGTGTGTTGAAGTAGAGATGCATCTAAAAGTTGCAGGAGACCGGCCCTCCAGGCCTGGAGTTGCCCACCCCTGGGTTAAAACTACCCAACTTCTGTCCTAACACCATGTTTCACAAACAATCTCACATAAGCACTGTCAAGTACTACTAAAAGTACGTTTGGTCAGATTTTCCCCGGCTTTACGGCGTTGCCAGAGCAACCGGTTTGAACTCCTAAAGCGCTGCATACTTTCTCTCTGCAGCACACGCTGGAAACATCCTCCTCTGCAAACCACGTCACGGCCCGCCACGAGGTTTATCATAACTATTTGATTAATCACCATCCTGGAAAAAAAAGTACTCTGAATCTAAGTGATAAGATAGCCGGGGGCGTCGGGGAGGTGAGCGCCGGTAGTACTAACAGTGCTATCCGGTCCCGCTGTTAATTAACTGCGGCTCTGCAGAGCGCTAACAAGGGATCTTGCTTTCCTGGAACAACAGAAATAGGCCTGCCACCAGCTCCCCTCAGCAGCCAGCGAGCCTGCACTGTCTCACAGAGATTATCTCCACACAAGACACCTTTCAAGTAAGGTTAGGGCTCCCTGCGTCTGAGGAATACCATCAGATGGATGCTCGCTTGATTTGCTAATCCACGCTGAGAATGCCTGGCTTTAACCTTCACAGGTTTTTATATATATATATATTGGGATTTGATGCTATAAGAATAGCCCATGTGTCAGTTTAGCAGATTGAGGATGAGCATGATTGTGATTTGAAAAGCAGAATTCTGACAAGACTAATAAAAAAAAAAATTTACACTGTTGTGCTTTTAGGAGAGCTGGACGCATTTCTCAAAGATGGCGAGCGTCGGATCAACAGCCGGCAGCAGCTTCCTGTGGGGACAACATGGGGACCGTTTGAAGGAAAGATTGAGATGAGCACTGACACCACTGCACTGGTATGTCCTGTATACTAAATATATAACACAACAAAGAAAGGCGGGTTTCACATCAGAATGCAGTAAAATTGTCATTTTAGATGAGAATCGGCTTCAAATAATCGAGCAGGAGTTGATTTGTTTCAAAGCATAATCACTCATGAACTAAACTCTGTCATGGCTTAGAAACTATTTGGTAAAGTGTAGAAGGAAGAGCATTTTTAACAGAGTATGAGTGTAGATGTGTGATTTACAATTTTTCAGCATGAACGTTGACAAGGCAGACAGAAAAGCAAGCAGATTGTGCAGAGTTCACCACATCCTGACTAAAAAGGAGTCATTTCATCGAAAACACACTGCAGCAGGGCAACATCTCAGTAACTTTATTTTCTGAAAACAGCTAAACAGAACCTCACTGAAAAGAGCAATCAAAGAGTCTTATCAAAGCAGAGAGCAAACAGGCTAACATTAGCCTAGCCCTCAACAGTTGACAATGTAAACATTGTCCGCTGCAGTTCTGTTTGAGTTTATTGAAGGGGCTGTATTATGAAAAATATATATTTTTGATCTTTACATCATGTTGTAATACTAGTTCCTCACCATAAACATCCCTGGAGTGTTGATTTGATTCTTTCATGCATGTCTGAGAAATCCTTTAGTCTCCCATGGCAGCCGCTGAGCAGTGCAAAACCACTTGAGTGGACGTAGCACCACCTTCAAGGCGCAGCTCCTCCTCTTAGCTGCAGTTTCTAAGCTTGAGCTTCCATCTCGCAAGGTGTGCCCCCCTCCACGTGACTCCCCCACTCAGCTCCTTCAGACTAGCCAGCAGCAATTAGCAAACACCTGGTGAAACTGTTCATCAGCTGAGCTCATTATGCAAGAAACGCTGGTAAAAAGGGGTTAATAGAGGACTGATGTTATGATGACTTCCTAAAGGGGGAGTTCTAAGAAAAGCAGGAATTTTTAAAGCGACAGATGCGAAATTTCAAGGCATTAAGTTACAAAGTCCAATGTATTTATAGTCATATTTGATATACAAGGCATTTTTATAACAGCTGAAGATGGCATAGTAACTTGATTGTGCTATGAAATGGCACAATATACCTGGAAAATACATATTGCTGTCCCTTTAAGCACTGTTGCTAGGCATGTGAAGTCAGAAGCATCTTTGGACAAAGTTATACACGCTGTTGGTTGAGGGTTAGTGGCAGATTATACGATCTTTCGCAGTCACGGTAACCACCTTTGTTGAAGCAGCATTGAGACTAACCTGCAAAACCACCAGCAGGGTAACGTCATTATTTGCATCTGGAGTTATTTCCTGAACTTCACAGTTTTCAAGCACATTAAGTGGCACGTGATTTTACAAAGCGTCACATGTGACTGTGTGTTAGCAAATGGATATTGCTACAGGACTTGGTTTGGTATCCCTAGTCCCTTTACATTCCATTAAAGTAAAATGTTACACATATTTTTTAGCAACTTTTAACCTCCTGGAAGATAAATGATAACAAGCACACATCCAAAGAGCAAATTCGTACCATCACCCATGACATTCTGGCCTACAGAGTCGACTCCTTTAGAATCAAACATAAGGTTTTGAATTTGTTTTTAAGTCTGAATTTGCACATGTCACATCAAAACATTTTAATTGGTCGATTTAAAGCGTGAGCCATGCTTCAGCTGAATGAAGCAACTATTCATTATTTTCTAACAGTCTCCTGCACACAGAAGCTTCATATCTCTCGTTTCAAAGATCCCAGCTGAGGCTGGCGCTGACCTGCTGCTCTGCCGGAGTGACGAGCCCTTCATGGGGGTTTGATCCTTCATTCTACATTTGGATTAATTAAGAAATTCCCATTAAAGTCATCAGCAAGCCTCACAATTCATCGTGCTAAAACACATAAGGAAAAGTCCACCCGGGTTTCAGACTCAGAGGCCATTCCTTTCATTTTTTTCTTTCTTCCCAAGATTTCTTGAATGCAGAACTTTTATTAAATCATTTTTGGAGTTTTCGCTGTTTTTAAGCTCCCCTCGTGGTTTTGAAGTCATCAGTGGCTTTAAATAACTCTGGTCGTATTATAGCCTTGAAATGTGGCTTCTCTCAGAGTAAAGCCGGTTATCCTTGAGTGGAAAAGCGATTTGACAGAGCAGCACCTCAAGTTGCCTTCCCAACTGATGCACTCCATCTACGGCCTACAAGTATTCCCACCCCTTCAACTTTTTCAGATTTTGTCACGTTAAATCCACAAAATTCACTGGTTTTCATTGGGATTTTGAGTGATAGACCAACACACAACAGAATGATTTTGAAGCGGAAGGAAAATAACATACAGTTCCAAATTTTAAGTGTTGCTTTCAATTTTGTATTGTTTCTATGAGCAATTTCAGGGTTTCCCCCAGAAAATGGTAGGGCTTCTAGGTCAGCCCACTGTGTTAAAAAATGTTAAAGGTTGACAGAAAATTTGAAATTATAACTAAGTAATTTTGTTATTGGAAGATTTTATCGACAATAAATAAGCAACAGCTATAATGTTTAAGAAAAAGGCACAAAAAAAATATATTTTTTGTTTGTTTTGCTGAACTTCAGTTTAGCAAGTTAAGCCTGGAAGCCCGCCAGGCTTAATAATACACTGCAGGGAAACTTAATATTCATACATACTTTAGTGGTGCTGTGGGGTTTACCTGCTTTAGCTATGTGACATGATGCTTCTGTTGCCTCGTCACTTGTAGTGCCAAAAATATGAACTACATTTTGCTGTGGCTTCAGTTCATTTGGCTTGTTTTTTTTTTCTTTAAAAAAAAACAAACTCCTGGGGACTTTGTAGTGGAACATCTTCAAATCCAGCCCAGTAAAATCCAAACTTTAAATAGTTCTGGTTAAAATTCGCTCTTTTTTTAAATGTACCTTGACCCAGACTCTGTCTCCTTATGCATCATTGCTTTAGATGCTAGAAAATCTACTCATCTCGTCTCTGGGATAGGCTTTGTAATGTTGGCTAAATGTTTGCGGTTACATTTTCTGGTTTCTATTTTTCCTCATGTCACACTCCCACCCCTCCTCCCCTGAAGAGCTGTGGCATTTTCAGGAATAAAAAAACGGCATTCCTCAGTTTTAGATTCTTTTTTGAAAAAAAGAACAACATTCAAATTTTTCCATTTAACTCAATTATGCACTCCTTTTTTGTTGGTTTATCACAAAAATAACTGTAAAACACTATCAAACATTATCTACATGAAGCCCCCCAGCAAAGTCCCCGAACGAACCTTCAGCTGTCTGGAAGCCCCTCAAACTCACCACACTAGTGTTTTTCACCTTCCTGAGTTTCAGTTTTTGAATATTTTCCAAAGATACAAACAAACTCATCTCCCCACCTGCTGAACGCCACGCATGCAAACAATTATCGCTCTTGGCGGAGAGCTTGTACATTTGAAACTAACTACCCTCTGGAGAATTCATCACTGTTTCCCACATCCTCCCCAACTTTTCTTTTCTCCTCATTTTTTGTATTTTTTATTTTTTTAAATGGAGTGAGCAGGTGCTGGTCATCACCTGTAATAGGCTGTGGAGGGGTTACAGAATATGCCTAACCTCCCTCGCAATTAAAAAGCCGAGGAAGAGACTCTGCCTTTGAGGATCTCCTGCGTGTCTATTCTCGCGGGGGCTCTTTTCAATGCTTTGCTGCTCGCCCTCCTCCACTCATAAGTTTCATCTCTCAAACGGGGTAGAGGCTGTTAGCAGCTTCTCACCATCTCTTATTAAAGGCTAGGTCAGCACGGCTGGCGTCTTTTGTATAAGCGACCTTCCTTCTTAGGGTTCATTGTAACTTTTTACTTTGTTTCTTGAGCTTCTGCATATGTCAGAAACTTCACCAGGGACTCCTCATATTTACAGTAGGATGGTTTTGGTTTTTTGCAAAGTTGTTTTCTCGTTATAGGCGCGGCATACTTTCGGGAACATCGTTTAATATATTGCAGCGTTTATCATCTCAGTTATTTCAGTGGGAGGCGAGGAAGGCGTTCGAATCCTGGAGACGGGAAGAAACCTGGACGCCGCACGTGGAGGATGGAAAAGTTGAGCTAACGAATGCGACCGTAAGGAGGAAGAAGAAGAGGAGGAGGAGGAGGGGATGGAGAAAGCCTGGCTAGATTTGATGCATGTGAGGGCGACCGGCGCTGCAGAGCGGGGTCAGGAGGTGGCAGAAAGCGGTTTGAGCTAGAAATAAAGCCTCATTGCTTCACGGGCCTTTACCTCACCAAGGAGGCACGCTCAGTCATTCTTATGAAGTGTGACCTCCGCTCACTATTAAATCTCCTTTTTACTCGCTTAGATGTTTTATTTTTTTATTTTTTCAAAACCCGTAAAGGTGAATGAATTACCCATAGGCAGTCAGGTGGGTGGCAGGAGCGACACCTCGAAACACACGACCCGCCGGTGAGATATTGATATGCCCTCTCTCTGGAATCAAACATGTTTTATTCCTCTGTGCGAGAGACACGGCGTTTAAGGCGGGACTTTTTTCGAGGTCGAGGTATTTTCGTCGAGCCGCTACGCGAGGCACACAGGGCCACTCCCCGACGTGACCGGAGTTATGATAGATTTAGGTTTTTTTATTAGAGTTTAGTTGTATTTTCAGTTGTATTTCTAATTCACTTAATTATAATTAGCTTTAAGAGTATGTTTGCTAGTTTTTTTAAATTATTAGTTAAATGTTTAGTTTTATGTTGTGACTTTTTGTCTAATTCAGTTAGTTCTGATTAGTTTTTAGAGTGTGTTTGCCAGTTTTTATATGTTTTTATTAGTAGGTTTAGTTTTTTCCTACTTTTAGGGTCAGAATTTAAAAAAAGAAAAAGGTCAAAGTATTGTTTTGTGATTCTGTGTACACAGACTGAGTAATGAATACTCAACAGAAGATCCAATTTTCAAACAATATATTAAATTATTGTTGAGCAATAATTGACTCTTGAGTTTTATCCCAACCTTTGCCGCCGCCATTTTGCAGACTAGCGTTGGCGCCACCAGGAGGCGAATGAAGTGCCGTAATTTGTTGAGATGTGACATAAACTGCCTGTGTGTGGGAGAAAAAAAAAATCTATTTCACATCAGTTCAAAAGGCTAATAAATAGATTCATTAGGATATTCTATCTATGAATTCAGTATGTTTTAGTTAGCTTCAGAAATGCACAAACATAGTTCCAGTTAGTTCTAGTTTTCCCCTTTAATTACAGTTGTTTTTGTTATTTCAGTTAGAGAAAATGTTTTCTTAAATTGAGTTTATTTCATTTTAGCTGGGGCGTGACACTGAAGGACACACTAAAGCGAGACGACTTGTTAAAGTGGCAAACGGTAAATAATGAAATTACTGTGAATTTCAGCAGCATTTGCAGTAAAGCGAACAGCAGAGGAGGCATTCAGGAGGAGAATGTGCTGGGCTAGTACTGGCGTCTGGGGAGCTGTGTGCTGCAGAGGTGTTTCACACCCCAGAGGGAAGGGGTGTGTGTGTGTGTGTGTGAGTGAGGGGGGGTTGAATTCGGGGGGGGGGGTGTTTGGCGTCCACTGTGGGCCCGTTGGGGGTTTGGCTCCAGGTGGACGACGGGCATCGGTGGCAGAGCGGAGTGATGGATGATGCTAAGAAAAGGGGGGGGGGGTCGCGAGTGGAGCGTTTCATATGGTTGTCCAGGCAGGCCTTGAAAGAGAGGTGTGAAGCTTGGAGGAAAAAAAATCAGTGAAAAGAGACAGAGAGCGCCGGAGAGAGAAAAAGCAAAGAAAAAAACAGAAGGGAAAGAGCATGACAGGAAATCTGGGCATCTGCAGGACAGAGATAGGGTCACATCTCGACCGTTTATCAAAGAGGAAAGCAGATTTCACAGCTGATGGGTTGCCGTGGCAGGTCTGCAGACCCCAGGGGGCTCGGCTTGGCGTGAGGGAGCGGGGCTCGAGTTATTGCTGCTGCAGACCTGTTAACACAAACATATCGCACTGTCAGCGCACGCCTGGCTTCTCCTGCGCAGCTCTTCATCAATTCTTGTATAACTTGAGGACTGAAGGCAAACATACAACTGGTTTATGTTTGTTTTGATAAAGAAATGCACTATAGAGCTGCACCGAGCCGTTATTTTGGGGCCAATTTGAACTGAGTTTTTGTAAAGCTCTGCATAAATGTATTTTTGATTCATACATGGACTTGAATAGATAATAAAAATATTTTCTTTTCTGGATAAAACTGAAAATCAAAATAGAGACGCTCAGTTAATCCATTTGTTTGCTAATTGCTGTTGGCTAGTTTGAAGGAGCTGAATGACGAAGTCATGGTGGAGTAAAAGTTTGAAAGCTTGTTAACTGGAGCTCAAAGGCGGAGCTAGGTCCACTCAGACGTTTTTACACAGCTGAATGGTTGCCATGGAGATTAAAGGATTTCTCAAACATGCATGAAAGAATCAAATTAACACTCCAGTTATGTTTTTGTTGAGGGAATAACATTAGAACTTGAGGTAACGCTCAAAAAAGTTGATTTTACATAATACTGCTCCAATGGGGAAATATATTTGGAGGGTTAGCTTAGCTTAATTTAGCTTAGCCTAAATTAAGACAAGAGCAGATCAAGTACAAATCAAAGATGGAGTCAAAAGCTTGAGTTGGAATGCTTTCGGTAGTCGAGAAGGTTGTAGCAGTAAAAAAAAAAAAAAATACACATAAGAGTATAAGAGTAATACTGCTGCTGTTAGCTGCTTTCCCTGCTCCGTTCCTCTTCCTCCTCTCTGCTCTCTCCTCTCCGTCTGACTGATGGAGCTGCCAGTGCGCCGTCTCATCCCTCACTTCACTCACTGATCAATCAGACCATTAGACTCCAATTACAAGCCGAGCCCCGGCGCAGGTGAGCGACGAGCACATGCAGCCAGGGCCGCCGCCGCCGCCGCCGACAGAGCAGCGCCTCTCCGCCCGGCTCCGGCGCGCTCTCTCCAAATTAACGCAAATTAATAGTGACACGCCGACATAAATGTCTGCAATCGGCGGGGGCCAAATTAGCAGTCTGGGTCGAAGCTATTGAGTAGCAGGTGTCTTTAAAAGCGGTAATTACCTACGCTGGACACAACCGGGAGGAGGAAGGGCCCGGCCCCGCGGTTTGCCTGGAGTAACAGGCCTGGCCCCGGCGAGCCTGGCCCCCATTGTAGGTGTTAATAATTGATTGGGAGGCAAGCTATTAATGAGTAGCAGATTTAGAGCGGTGTTGTAAATGTGTGTTGATGAGGGTGTTGCTGCCTCCCATACAATGCCTTACCAACGCTAATTACCGGGGGGCTTAGTCAAGGTGCAACTGTAATGAGTCTGGATTCAATAGCAATCTGGTTGTTATGTGTTTTGAGGGCCTTTGAGTACAAATTACACAGTAATTGAAATGCATAAAGCTTGCTTAATTCCAGATAGGATCTATCAGGGTGTTTTGTTTTTTTTTTTGTTTTTTTTTATATCTTGTCTTTTGTCTTAATATTATTAAATTAGCTCGGCTCACTGTTATGACAGATTTAATCATGCAAGAGCCTTGAAGAAAAGGGCAACAATCTGAAAACGAGCAGGTTAAACGGATGTAACAAAGATAATGAAGGAGTTGAGATAATGTCATCTAATTTACGTTATTTTAAATAGAAAAGCATTGTTTATTTCTTATATTGGAAACGATATTACACATTGTAACTGTGTCATGTATTTATTGTTATGATCATAATCCAGAGATTTAAGCATAAATATAGAACAGCCACTAAATCCAATAGTTTTTAATGTGTTGGTGAGAATTAGGTATGGATAAAAAAACTGGTACCAAGGTACAGCATGGATTCCATTAGTTATGGAAAGTGCTATTATTTTAGGGGTCCACTGATAAATCTGCCTCAATTTCCTTAATTTTGGGAGATCGGCTGATACTGGCATGTCAACATGATCTTATCCACTTTGTTACTATATTTATCAACTTTTCTGTCTAAAATCAGCAGGTCAGGCTTATTAAAGGTGATCGGACAGAAAACTTCAATCATTACAGCCCTACCATCTTACAAATGCTGCTACAGGCTGCCACACAGCTGGCTTAAAGAACACAGTTCCCTTTCCTTTCAGACACTAAAATTTGGCAGTTTAGAAGTATTTCTGATAATCAAAATGAGCTCCACCAATCACTCTTATTAAGGTAAAGCAATTCAAATCAATACTCTTGGGAAGCTGCATCTGTTACTTTGCTGACTGCATGCCAGCTACCTCAGCATGTTGTTGACTAATTACACAGAAAACACTACTGTATTAGACGGAAATTAATTTTTTAAGAGACATTTCCATTAAAACCTTTACTAAATGTTTTCTAGATGTTTCTCAAATGTATGCATGTTAAAATACATACTATACATAATTCTATAGATATTAAAATATAGTTTGTGCTATATTATCTTAGCTGTAGTTGAGATTGTTTTTGTTTTTTTAGTTAGTTTATGAAATTATACCAACCTTCTTTCCGTCAACAATGTGTAGAAACAGGTGGGGGTGGGGTAGCGCTGTGTTGTTTGAGTCTCGGTACAAGCAGAGAAAACACTAGTCAGTAGCTGTGTCTCCATTGAATTGCACATTTTGGAATTAATTTACTTTATGGAAACACGGCAATTTCAAAATAACTCTAGTTTTTTGTTGAAAAATCGTTTTGGTGCTATGAAAAAGTTTTTCTCTTTTTTTTGTTATATTAAATTGGTTTATTTCACAAAATTCCAATGGAAACATTTTTTTCATGTCACACAAGTCACATGATCAGCAAACCAAATGTTTCCACTGACACAAAACATGAAGAAGAAGGATGATGACGCTGCATGTTTTTTATGTCTTATTGTGAACAAACTTATTCACATGTGATTTTAAGAGCTTTTTTAATATTTAGTGGAAACGCCGCAATTGTAATATTGTGTGTTTTCAAGATTAGCGGATTATAGACAAAGTTTTGTTCACATTTTTAACAAAAAGGCAACTGCTTGCTGGTATCGTACTAAAATTAATTTAAAGGATTTATTTATTTATTTTTTTTACAGTTTGACACCAGATCTTTGCCTGGACTGGAACATCAATTAACCCTTTGCAGATTTTGACAGTAATGTCCAAGATTCACACATCATATCACAAGTAAAATTCTGTAGGGTGAATTTTAACGTAATCTCAAAACATTTGTTGAAATATTCATTTAAAATAGGAATTTGCTTCACCTAAAGAAAAACAATCCATCATTTTCTGTTGAAATCTGCCCAGAGTTCAGTCTCACACTGACGCAGGATCAGGGATTCTGCTGCAGTGTGAATCAGAACCAGGTGTGCCTGGTACATTTTCTGCATACACACACACACGTGCACCCACACACACACACATGCTGTGTTTTCACATCTTTACACGTGTTTTCGGTCTCAGACGCTCGTGAAAGCGGATGGCGAGTGGGAGGGAAGGAGCGGCGTCTTGGCTGCGAACAGAGAGCTTCGGCTCTTAGGCTACAGAAGAGCAAAAATGTCAAGATACTGTCCCGATTTTCACCTGGGACAGAGAGACAGAGGCGCGCGCTGTCAAACCAACGGAGGTTTGATTATTGTGTAATTTTGTACAAGCCTAGGAATATGGGGCCGGAAAACGCTTCGGAAATTATTCAGCCCCATCACTCACGCTATTTATCTCAGCCCCCTTGTGCCCACCCTCTCCCTCCGCTATGTTTATTGTTAGCTACCCCTAAACTTTAACAAGTGGTGGCAGATTTTTCTGTTTCAGAAATTATATTTTTCTTCTTGTCATTGCTTCATTAATCAAGAGGAGGCATTCTGAAAAATGTTTTGTTTTGGAGGCTGCAATCTATTTTGTGTATGTGTGCGTGTATGCGTGTGCGTGTGTGTGTGTTGTAGTTAATCTGCGCCCGTGGCAGGTTTCCCCTCCGAAACGCAGCGCTAAGCAGCGGTATCGCAGGCCTATTGTTGTAGCCTCTGTCATAGCAAGGAGAGCCTGATGCAGGCCTGGGCTCGCCTGATAAGGAAAAGAGGATTCAACATGGCTGGAAAGGAGAATCAGTGGGACTTGAGAGTGGAGTACGGATGGGGCAGATGTGCTCTCACACACACACACAGAGTACATACAGAGACAGACAAACATACAGAAAGATTGCACGCACACTCACACACACACACACACACACACACACAAATCATAAACCATCATCACACTGGCACATGCCCAGGCAATTATTTACAGTAACATCCAATTACATATGCAAGAAGGCACCCCAGGATAGGACCTCTCTGTAGCATAGCTGCTAAATCATACACACACACACACACACACACACACACACACACACACACACATATTCATCAAATATACAAAAAATACAAACAAACAAATAAACTTAAGATAAAAAACAAGGCTGAGGTATACGCATTTCCTTTATAGTTTCATTTAAACGTGGCCTTTGCTTTTGCACATGAAAGTCACACCGTCTTGGATATGGTTCGAAAACGCTCGACATTATCACAACTAACAGGATTTAAATTTTCTGTGTTGGACACACAAATAATTTTGGCAAGCCGAACGCGGCTCCGTCTAATGAAATAATGGGCCCAAATTTTAGGCGGAGAACCAATTTGTGATTGCATGCATCAATTATTTCTTGGGCTTAAACCAATATCAGAGCCGGGGTCTCTTCAGATGGGTAAAATGGTAATTATCTGGCCCGCGTTCCCACACTCAGTGGTGTCCCTGAGATTTTTATCGATTGGGCTGTCGATGGCTTTCGTGACTCCACTTGGAAAAAAGACGGGGAATATCAAAGTGTGTTCTGATGAAGCAGACTTTATGTTTTGAACACATAATATCGATAACAGTGTGTGAGTCAAATATAAAAGGGAGAAGAAAAAAAAACATGTCGCCGTTTTTGACATTTTTTTCTTAGCCCCACATCTTTAAAGTTTCTGTGTTCATAGCTGGAAGTCACCGCCGCCCACTGCTCCGCACATTAGCCGTGAAACAGTCAGTCAGCCCAACCTGTTCCGGCTGCAGCTGAGCCTCACTGTTCAACAGATAAAACATGGTTGACTTGATCTACAAGTGAACCTGACATTTTGCTGTCCTTACATCACAACACAACTACCCAAACTGATATGGCAGGTGCCCTGATAAGCAGAACAGGACCCACTGATTTGCTTTGTGCTCACTGTACAGTAATGGCTGCATGGTTTCCTGAAGAAGCCCAGCATGCAGTGACTTTATCACGTCACAAACACAAAGGAGGCGATCACTTGTCCTTTCGCTTTATAGTTTGCCGCTTTTTTTTAGATTTAAATCCGATGTTATCAAGCTTCATAACATCGGATTTAGCACATAAATGATGGCTAAAGTGTACTGTGGCTGTCGTAGGAGTTATTAGACTGCTAATGTAAGTCCCACAGTTGTACCAATCATAACGTGGTTAACAGAAATCCAATAATTCATTGAATTATGACTCACTAATATCTCCAAGATAACTAAGATGTTTGGATAATGCTGGCAGTGATAATATGATTTGGCTTCTACTATAAATCTTTGCAGTAAATTACATTTTACAGTTATTCAAACATCCAGTAATTAACGTGAATTTTTTTTTCTGATGTAAAAGACGTAAAACTGCAAGTTATGATGGTTTGGCAAAAGTCCTTTCTGAAATATATCTTGGTCTACTTTATTGCTATCCATCCATCCATCCATCCATCCATCCATCCATCCATCCATCCATCCATCCATCCATCCATCCATCTATCCATCCATCCATCCATCCATCCATTTTCCAACACCCTTGTCTCTATTCGGGTCAGGAGGTGCTGGTGCCTCTCCAGCTACGTTGCGGGCGAGAGGCGGGGTCACCTGGACAGGTCGCCAGTCTGTCACAGGGCACTTTATTACTAATAAAACAATATTTCCCTTGAAAGTGTTCAAACTCTAGTGCTGCACACTAGATGTTATATTGCTAGTTATTCATAGTCATTTATGATTTAAGAAACTAAAACTTTGGCATTTTGTAGCCTAGTATATGTATAATATTAAATCCTATTCATTAAATTAGAATATTGTTGAAAAGTTTATTTTTTTAATAACTCAATTCACCGGAAACACATTATACAGATTAATCAGATATGTAGGGATGTTATTTCTGTTAATGTGATGATTGCGACAAAAAAACAACTTTTATTTTTTAGGATTAAATCACTTGGGGCAACACTAGACATGACCCTACAGGAGATTGATAACCTTGGATAAAAACATCATGGTAATCATGTGAAATTGCAGAACAAAAATACAGAATATGATGTAATTACTCGAAGCAGAAAAGTTACAACATGATAAAAATGTTACTCTAATAAGAAAGGTAGGTGCTTCTGTGGTTCCCACATCATTACTGACCTGAAATATTCCCAAACAACCACATTTGTGCCTCCTGCAAGTGAAGGAAAAGGTGTAGTGCCCCATTTTAAGCCTGCTGTGCATTAGCGTGTAGCAGCAGGTGGGGGAGGGGCAATGTGGTTCTACTCAAATCTTCAAAAAACCTGGAAAAAGCTCCAAACACTTTTAAAAAGTACAAATGTTGTTTTCTATGAATGCACTAGTGGACTCAGACAGAGACTGGATCTTTCCGTCTCGGTGGTTTTCAGTCCATCAGGGTTAAGTAAGAGCTCAAGTTCAGGGATTTACTGTCTAAACTAAGCTTCTTGAAGCTTCTTGAAGCTTCTTGAAGTTTAAACCACTCAACAACAGCTCGATATAAACATGAGCGCTCAAGAACAAGAGATCTGTTTGGGCTGGCATTAGACTCGCATATTTATTGCAGGAGTTTTATGAATTCAGACAACTGTTTTGTGGAAGATTTGGTTGAGATACTTCTTTAACTGTGATCTGCTGAGCTTTAACGCAGCCAACAAGTAAGCAAAGCTCCATCTCAGTCTTTACAGATGCCTTTAAGGCCACAATAGCGAAGCCGAGAAGTCCCCGGCTTCACGCATATCGCCTTGTTTTACAACCACGCAATATGTCTTCCCAAATGAACGATCATCCACCACTTCAGTACATAACAGACCCTCCAGTGCAGCAAAGGTGCAAGAGGAGGGAATAAGAGGGAAGGAGCTAAAAGAAAGGAAAAGAGAAACAAAGTTGAGTGGTGCCAGCTGCTTTGCCATCTGTCACTGTCATGGCTGTAATTTGGGATACTATGTTGAAACAAGTTTCTTGAGAAGAGCTGGACATAATTCTCCTTGTTTTCATTTGCAAGTCTCTGATGGCCGCCTGGTGTGTGCCAGTGCAAAAGTGAACACTGAAAATAATGTTTAAAGGAAGATGAGGATGGCAGACCTTGAAAAAACAACCTTCTAATTTAGCTGTTTGTGGGAAACGGATCGCAGTGAGGCATTCGATGTTTTGTTTTTTTTCTTTACATCCAGCCGTTCTCTGCAGGTCACTATTAGAAATTAAAGAGGTTTACTCGACCCTCTCCTTCTGGTCACACTGGCCAAGAGGAAAGTGGAAAATAGCAGAGGCTTAGCTCCCTCTTCCAAAAAGGATGGGCACCCTACAGGGATGCAAACCCCTGCTGGTAGACCTTGATAAGTCCTCCCTGTCCCTTAACCTTGCCTTAACGCCTTTGATTTTTCCAGCCTTGTTGGCTCAGGGTCAACCAAAGACAAAGGCCCAGTCCAAATGTCTCTAGACAGATGAACAACCAAGCAGAAGAAATCCAGTCTTCTGGCAAAAACAAAAAAATGAGGAGGTCCACGACAGAGATAAGTAATCTGATCGTTGCTAAAGCCAGATGAAGGTCTGGAGAGTGTCTGTTCGCTCTCCTTGGTGGTCCAACAGCGCCTCATTAGATGGATTTGTGCGAGGCTGTCGAAAGAGGAATATTATACCACGGGTTTGTCTGCAGACTAATTGGGTAACAAAGACCATTTCCAGCTCGAGAAACCCATCTTTTAACGGTGCGTGTGCTGAGCCTCTGATAAGAAAGTTCAAGTCTAATTCATTCGTCGAGGGCCAAGTTCACCATCTTTATCTTATTTACTTAACTCGGTGTAAATATTGCGAGGTTTTTTTTATGCAGCGGATTTAATAAGACCCATTTCTCTGAAGTGCACGCAGGGATCAAACTATAGAAGGTGGCTAGGTGGTGCAGATATCAAACAGCTACTCGCCGGTTCTGTCCGTGGTTAGAACGCAGTTCCAACTTTTCAAGTTTCCTCTCTTTTGTCTTAATCTCCAGTCACGTTTCAATCTGTTGCACTTTAAACCGCAGTTAACTCGTTGCCATTTTGAACTATTTGCCACATTGCAATGTATAAACTGGGGGGTGAGTCTTCCATAATATAAAAATCACACACACTAGATGCCTTTCTAAAGCATCCTGAAATTTCTAACTCTGCAAGTGAAGAGCAGGGAGTTCAAAAGAATATTAAAATCCAATACCTAAAGGGGGGCACCAAGGTTTATCTTAAGTCGGAGGCTTTATTCAAGCATCATGCCTTCTACTTTATTGTTTGTCTTTATTTACTGCCTCTGACTGATCCTAGTCTTCCATGCGTGGTTATGAGAGCAGGGATTTGTTGTGACCCCATTGACTGATTGGCTCCTGAGTTTCCATTTCTTCCTCTTTGAAGAAATCCCGAAGCCTGCGTGTTTATTCCAAGCAGGAGGAAAGAAAAAAAAGAAGAAGGAAAAAAAAAGGGGACGCTCTGTCCAGAGAATATACCACCTGCCACCTTGACCCCCAGGGGCCATGGTAATATCCATGCAGGTGAACATTACCAACTTGGGGTTCTCTATTATGTTCTCCACACGCGGCTTCCTGCCGCTCGGGAGTCAGACTCGACTTGTGCGCTGAAGATCAAACAAGTTCTTCCCAAAAGGAATTGAAATGGGAAATTTGGAGTAATTCAAATAGTGAGTAGTGAAGCGACAGGGCTGTGTTTGGTCCCCCTGACCGAAGCCAAACACACTCTACCTGTGTGCGTGTGTGTGTGTGTGTGTGTGTGTGTGTGTGTGTGTGTGTGTATGTGTGTGTGTGTGTGCTCTCTACCTCCAAGACACGATTAAGTCCTGGAGCACATGCATTACAAATATGGCTTTCACTTGTTTACGACTTCAAATAGTCGTCAGGACATAGGCGCTTTTAGATAGTTACAGCAATACACACGCCTTTGGTTGTAGAGTTTGCTTTCACAAAGGAAGGTGGGTATATTGAAACTGAATGCCTTAGGAAGGTGGAAATGAAATGCAGTGAACATAAAAAGTTTGCACACCTCCGCTTTAGGCCAGATTTTTGCGGCGGAAGAAAGGAGGGGGGGCAATAGGTTTCCACCTTTTAGTCTGATGTATGTTCTGTACAATTCAATGGAAAAACAAATCTGTTTGGAGGTAAATATTAAAAAAGACTGTGAAACTTGATTAAGCAACTTCTTTGTTCAATTTCAGGATTCAGTCTTTGGGAGCGTCTAGCAAGGCAGAGCATTTTTCTGCTCTGCCTTGCTAAAGTTCTACAAATCTATCAAATTGTGACACCATTTTCCATCCTCATACCTCTTCAGGTGTTTTTATGTTCAATTTAGTTCAAGAATCTGCCATGGTTTCTCCAAAACTATGCATTTTTGGTGTAGAGAGTTCATTTTGACAGATGCTTAGACGTGCTGATTGTACTGGGTCCACTGGCAGATTATTTCACTCATAAATATTAAAGGATTTATTCATTTAAAACAAACTCCTATTTGTTCCTGAAAGGTTATTTGTAAGTTAGGTTTGTCTTATTTCATAAATACTAACACTAAAAACTGGACCGAAAGCACTTTGTAAGATTTTGTGTTTTTGCAGTGCATCCTCCCAGATCAGCTAGGTTTTTTTTTGGTCAGTTATGGAGAAACCTTTTGTTGCCATCTTCTCATACTTTCCCCAATTATTAACGACTCTCTTCACTTCCAGATTAGATATTTTTCCAAGCCTCTCTCCTGACTGATACGTTTGTACAATGAGATAACGTTTATCCTTCACTAATTTCTCTGCGAATACTGGCTGTAGGTAAAGTGTGTGAAAGAACAAATGAAAAATAAAGTCCTTCTAGGACAGCTTCACTTTAATTCAGATTAAACAAATTTCTCTGTAATTGATGGCTGCTGTGTTCCTAAGAAGAATGTGCTGCAGCATCGTGTGCAACACGATGCAACCAGGTTATTACATCTTCTTTTTTTTTTTTTTTGTCTTTTCCCTCCATATCAGATGTTTTTCAGTTGAATAATGCATAATTCATCTGCTATTCATTTTTCAAACCTGGCATTCGTAGAGTTTTTATACTCTCTGTATAGTTATTTCTACAGTTCAACTTAATAGAAAGTAAATGTAGGAGAGTGAAGAAAGAAGGGGGTTCATTACCTTTTAAATAAGCTGTTAGGGTTTAAAGTTACTTCTCCAGTTCAGTTGGCGCCTGATTCAAGACAACATAATGTTGGGCTGTGCTATTTACAATTAAGCACTGCTTCTAAATCAACAACCCAAACAGCCTGTCATCAGTCCGCTTCATTACGCTACGAGGAAAAAAAAAAAAACGGCCCAACATACAGAAAACGCGCCACGCCACCCGTAGTCGCCACAAATACAAGCACTGTGTGCATTTCAATGGAGCGAAATAAGCAATAGCGAATGCAGCACATGAACTTTGATGCTTACAGTCCAGTCAGCAGGATAAAAGGTGATTTAAATGAGAAAATATTTACCGCTCATAGCGGCACCATGATAGCAGCAGCCAAATAAAGGCACATGTGATGGGTGTCCCTTTAAAGATTCCGGGAACAGCGGTGACTCTCTCTCAGTTTAATCGATTTTAAAATGAAAAGTCAATTTAACAAAGTTGAAAAGGGAAAGATGGGGCTGAGGGAAGAAAGAAAGAGAGAGAGATGGAGGAAGAGGGTAAGAAAAGGGGTTGGGGGTGGAGGGGGGTGAAAAAACACATTCTCTTTCAGTCAAGCAGTAAACTAACTGCCGCACAGAGCAGGCAGAGATTTCAGCTGAATTATCTCCCACCTCACATTTGCTCTTAGGCAAGCAGTTTAAAAAGCCAAGCGATTGAGCCAGTGATCCAATTTGAAATGCAGAAATGATTAGAGCAGCTTGCCTCATTTCATATCGAAAATTCTCTGATTTATGACAGGGCACCAGCCAAGATCTATCTCTGAAGGGAATTAGTGTGCGATTCCTGCATATTTCTGTTATTTAGTCTCCCCAATAGCAGATGCTCTAGCCTTAGAGAGAGGAAGAGAGGTAGCAAGGGAGGTGGGGGGTGGAGAAAAAACGGGACGAAGGCAGAGCGTAGCTATCTTTTCATTTCGGCAGATGTATCCACTGTCATTTAAACAAAAAAAAGAAAAGAGGAGGAAGTGACTCAAAGGAAGAGGCAGGCATTTTGCCACTGTAGTTAGGATGTTGTTATTTCAGAAACCTAGTTAGGATTTACACTCAACTTGGATTGAGGGAGAGCACAGACTACAGGGTTGGCCTAGCTTTTTTTCTTTCTTTTTTTTATTTAAGAAAAAAAAAGACCTCTGCAATTCATCCATCCTTGAGGCTAAAGAAAATATTAATACGCAGAGCGATAACGAGGGCTAGAGGAAAATCTCCCTTAATGAAATTTCCAGTTGACCACATGCAATTTGTTTCATCGCACTGAACAACTAATTGCAACGGACGTTATCAAGGTGTGAGTGTGCTGTCTGCTGTAAACTGACTGGTAGAACAGGTACAAATCCTTTATCCTCTCTCCCATGTTAGAAGCAGAAAACATAGAAACCAGACATTCCTCATACATCGCTCAGTGTGTGTGTGTGTGTGTGTGTGTGTGTGTGTGTGTGTGTAGTGGTGGTTGTATGTGTTCTTGTTCATCTCTAAAACAGGACTTGAGTGTCGCAACATGGCAACAATAACATCGTTATTCGTTTTTACAGTAAAATCACAGACACGACTTTATCATTTTTGATTTTTGCTAAATATTGCCATCTTTTGACATCTTTTACAGCAGTTCATATGAATTAAATGCACTGTCATACGTAAAGTGTAATTCACTTAACAGTTAATATACAGCACGGACATTTTGTGTCAAGACTATCGAGTGCAAATTCATCCCAGGTTATCAGTTTAACTTCAGCAGAATGTTATTTGGAATATTATTAGTTTCAGTAAGAAACGGTTTTCATAATTTCATAACAGATATTTGCAGACATTTTATACACACATATTGTCTGAAGTTTTCTGAGCAGAGAGGTTATTGTAAACATCTCAAATTAGGCTTGAAACATTTCAAGTTTAGAGAGCATTTTATTTGCGTGAAGCTCTTATTGTGAAGGTCTGAAGGGAGGTGGGTGTCTTAATGCAAAATCAATATTTCTTTGCTTCTGGATTTAAGAAGTTCTCGGATCAAATGACACTTTTTCAAATAAACAACGGGGATAAATCTTGCAACCATGTCTGAGGATGTTGTCATTCTTACTCTTCTGTAAAAACAGCACATGTTGGAATGGATGCTAGTTTTACTTCATTTTTATCTGCACACATTGTGACCAATTCTCAATTCACTTTGGTGTTGATGTCAGTTTGCAACTTTTGGGGACTTAAGAACAGCCAATAACTTCTTTCCTTACTGACGACGTGTCAACACTCTGTCAGTCCAGCTGAGTGGTGGAAAACAAGTTAAACCTACAAAGTAAATCATATTGAAGACTGTATAAATCCAGCTAGCTTACTTAGCATTAGCCGCTAGGCCTTTAATGGCTGAGTTCCCGTGTCACAGGGAAAAGAAATTATTTTCAAAAAACCTTACTTGTGCCATTACAAAGTTATTTTTATGTTTGAAAGCAAGACATAAGGCTCCCACACCTGAGAACAGTCCCATGTTTTCAAGTGTTTTTAGTATTAGCATTTGCACTTAGTTAGCCTCTGATCAGGCTTTCCCTGGCTGAGATCAGTTTTTTTTTTTCTTTTCAGCTCTGACCTGTTAGGTCCATTTATACACTAGCTTTAAATCCAAAAGTTTTTCTTTAAGCTAAAACTAAAAGTTCATGGGGTTGTTTAATGTGTGTAGTGTCAGAAAACAGTGGGTGTTCTTAGTTTTGATTCATTTATTAAGTTTTGGCTTACTAAACCTTGATAAATTGCTGAATTTGATGCTAATTCTTACCACTGTAATCTTTAAAACCAGTAACAAGGTATAATTTATTAAAGTCTTAAATTAGTGTATCTAAAATTAAGACCTTGAAATGTCTTAAGTTCACCTAAGAAATGTTAGTTGTCATTAAATAAGTTAATCACAAGTCTTAAGTTTTGTCACAGCAGGACTATTTAGTCTCATATTTTCTATAAAGTTTATTTTTCTGTCAAGCAAATGTTTTAGTCGTGTGCAAACATCTTCATTATGGTCTTTGATTTGAGGCAGTTGACGTTACCAGGAACCAGTTGCTTGCTTGCTAGCGGGTTTTTTCAATCTACCAGTGGGTTTGCCCACTTTTGTTGTCAACCCATACGATGTTATGAGCTTTCTGCTAAAAAGAAATATATATATATACGTCGCTTTCTTTGTACATTTCTCTCATGTTAGATGTCCTAAATTTAATTCGTAATGATCTTAAAAAGCCTTAAATGTGAGTTGGTGAAACCTGCAGAAATCCTGAGTTATTGGGTCAACCTTATGAAGGAAAAGTATCTAAATAAATCTGATGAGTCTGATCAAGAGCATAGAGCCACAATACACAGAATGTGTCCTTATGGATGATGCTATGAGCTCAATTTTTTTTCCCAACATTTTAGTGCTTCGCTGTCAAATTGAATCATATTGCCCTTCTCTTTCCAAGTCTTAGAATTTCCTACGTCAACATAGGACACATTTCACGACACGTTTAAATTCATTTAAGCCGGTCTTGTTTTTTTTTTAGAACAGTGCTGCGTTCACACCAGGTGGGAGCCGTAGGAATTCAGGGAATGTCTTGATATATTCAGACTGAGTGGTTTTGATCTCTCAGTTGTCTAAATCCTGCAGCTGTGGGATCAAGACGGATGCAGTGCCAGGCGGTGACCTTGTTGGAGGGAGCGAGAAGGGGATCGGGGGGAGAGGGCTTGTGATGGGGAAAATAATCATTCCCAACCGAGGTCCGTATCGATTTCACCTGCCCTGACCGTGAAGCGGTTTAAGAGTAGCCGGTGGTGGTGAAATGGTCAGCCGTGATATCATTAGCTCGTTGTTTACACGGGGAAACCGGGAGCGAGGAGGAGAAGGCTGAGTGTCACAAGCCACTTTCTTCTTCACCTCCTTCAGCTGATCAGAGGATCATGGTATCAAGGAGGGATTAGTAGCGACTTGGGATTTGTGTGATTGGTTAATTTATTGCAGTGATGGCAGGTCTTTCATCTATGGCAACATTTAATCAGCGCAGCCACAGAGGCTATTACAGGTTAGCTCCTTTCTGGAGTCAGACTGGATGTGCCATCAGCTCTATCACAATTCCCCCTGAAATTTCCAAATTATCTGGAACAGGCTTTAGCTCCTCAGTAATAAAAATTAGAACAGATTCCTGATAGAAGCTTTTTGCTCACACAGGGCCAATTATAAATAGCACAGTCCTGGCTTGGAAGAAGGAAAAGAGGAAGAAAAAAAGAAGGAGGAAAAAATCCAGGTCTGAGACGTGCGCGGAAACTTATCGTTCAGCCCTGGCTCCGCTCTGATCCAAATCCGTGTGGCTGAAAATTTATATTAGATGTTATCACAGAGGCACCTAAGTCTTGAAAAATCAATGAAGGTTATCTTTTATGTTGCAGCAACTTGTGGAAATATTGATTTTCATTTTACAGCGAATTTGGAGCATCAGTTTGTAATCACTTCCTAGCTGACTACACTGTTTAGGTCACTGTATCTCTTACACAGGCGGGGTGGGGGGTGGATGGTGACGGAGCTCAGTGGGGAGAAAAAAAATACAAGAAGAGTATTGAAACCACTGGAGTGAAGGTGGAAGGTGGATAAACCAGAACAGAGTGCACAGAGAGGGGAGCTTAGAGGCTCCCGCAGCGATAACTGTTAGCTTGTTAAACTGATACTGAATGATAAGTGCAGCATTTACTCAATTTAGTATGAATTAATCGTGCTAAGAATAAAATGACTGAATAAGGGCAAATAAAAGTAAAATTTGCCACTCTTTCACTGTGATACAAATGTTAAATTTGTAACAGTTTTGCTTGGGTCACATACCAGTATTACGATATTCACTGAATTTAAAAGTTATCATTTCAAGACAGCCTATATCTTTTTATGTTCCAAGGGTTTAAAGTAGGTGCTTTGCCAAACTGCAATCACCAAATAGGAACTGGGCCAGAAGAACAAGCTGCTTCCATCAGCAGCTGTGGGCGGGATTTTAAAGGACAACGACCAATCAAAATGTTGTAAGCTCAATGTTTAAACCTGCAGTTAATTTTGCTTTTGATTTTATCCAATCGATTGTAGATTTTATCCAGTCTGTTGTAGATTTTATCCAATCTGTTGTAGATTTTATCCAACCGGTTGTAGATTTTATCCAATCTGTTGTAGATTTTATCCAGTCTGTTGTAGATTTTATCCAGTCTGTTGTAGATTTTATCCAATCTGTTGTAGATTTTATCCAGTCTGTTGTAGATTTTATCCAGTCTGTTGTAGATTTTATCTAATCTGTTGTAGATTTTATCCAGTCTGTTGTAGATTTTATCCAGTCTGTTGTAGATTTTATCCAACCGGTTGTAGATTTTATCCAGTCTGTTGTAGATTTTATCCAATCTGTTGTAGATTTTATCCAGTCTGTTGTAGATTTTATCCAATCTGTTGTAGATTACTGTTGTATATTCGGCCCGTAAGGTGGTGCCGTCTAGTGGTCGGAGGTTTGCCCGGTTAGGCCAAATTTAGCTAAAGTGTCTATTAAGCACCTACATTTATGTCTACTGTGTGTAATGTACTCAAATGAACAACCGTTAGATAATGTGGGATTGTTTGACAACAAAGACATATTATGTTTTTGTTCATGTAACCTTAATCAAATGGTTAGATGGATGAACCACTGAGCTAACCTGTTAACAAGCTTGTTGTACTCCTGCTACTTTAGAAAGAGCAGAATAAACACTTGTAAACGACAAAATTAGGCATCTGTGCTACAGTCTGTGTATTAAAATTGAAAAATTAAAATGGTGGCATAATGCAGATTTGACTTTTTTCAGTTTTATATCATGTTATGATGTCATTCTGTCATCAAAAATTGTGCTTTGGTTCATTTACTCATGTTTGAGAAATCCTAGAATCTCCCCTGGCAACCAATCAGGAATGCCTAAACGCTTGCTCGTACAATGCGGGGCCTATTTACCCAAAGTTCCGCATTGGAGCTGCAGTTCCCGCCTCACCCCACGCAGCTCCTCCAGACTAGCGTCAGCAGCAATTAGCAAACACCTGTTGGAACCGAGCATCTGCAGAGCTCCAAAGAACGATTATAAACCAAATCATGGACAAGCATTGCTTTGATGACATGCTGTTGGGGTCGTGTCGGAAGTAGTACGAGGTTCTTAAAGAAACAGTGACCCAATTTCAAGGTGTCAGATAAGCCATGTTGAAAAGTCAGTTTGTTTTAAGCTATTTTTGGTATATAAAGCATTTTCATAAGAACTCAAGGTATCATAGTTACTTGATTGTACTATAAAATGGTACTATATGGTTGGAAAATACATAATACCACCAGTTTAATAATTAAATATAGATAATTATTATCATTACTGTAATAATAATGTTGGGTTGTTTTTAGCAGCTTGTACGTTTGCGTGTTTTTGCATGTAAACTGTTCAGTTAGTCAGCAGACGTTGGTATATTTCCCCCCTCACAACACTGTTATGGACTAAAAAAAAAGGCATCCACTTGCCACATCACCTATTTTGTGTGACTCCCATCTAGATGAGGAGTCGGTTCCCACAAAGCCAGTTCGTCGTGTGTTACCCTCGCTGCGGGCGAATTGCAATTTTCTGGCTGTCAATCTGCATTTCTCCTGTTTTCAGCCACTTTGGCCAACTCAACCCAGTCACCCAAATGTTTCCATTTGCATCCGCAGACGCTCCGACGCCACGTCGTCATAATCCCAAATATGCCGCATGCCTTCGTCTCTTTGTTTTGATGGCACCTGCATGCACGTGTGTGTGTGTGTGTGCATGTATCGCCCTTTTCAAAAGCACATATTTAGCTATTTATTTTTTATGTAAATCTGCATTTGGTGTGGAGGCGGAGGAAGGGGAGGTGGGCGTTGGTGGTTGTTGCTGATAAATTTCCAACAAAATGTAGCCAAAGAAAATAAAAGAAACTGATACCTAAATTGGAGAATTTCAACAAAAACCAAAAAAGTTTTAGAAAAGGAGAATTTCTCTCAATAACAAGTGTGAAGATCTCCCATGAATGTAATAGCTGGTGCAAGCAGCTGGAATATCATGAATTCCCGGAGGCGTGCAGAGATGGCAGAAGGGGCCCCTCTCACTGCCTGAATAAGAGATGGCTCCAGCCTGGAGATCTGAGAAAGGGTTAATCTGATTCCCATTTCAGATAGTCGTCCTGGCAACAATCGGCTGGTCTGCTCTGCTCCTTTGACAGGGGTGTGAGATTTTCAGGTTACAGAGATAGAAGACTTTATTGTGAGGCTAATTTGAAATGTGAAATTGTGGATGACTTAAATTACAGATGTCCCCCTTCCCAACACACACACACACACACACACACACACACACACACACACACACACACACTCTTCTTTCTCTCTCTCTCATCTGCTGCCAGCACAGGATAAGAAGATGCCAGAAGTATTAAGAATATCAACAGACACAATTTACTGTCTGTGTTTGATCAATTTGGCGCCGTGTCTTGCCAACGCAGAGTTATATATATATAAAGATAGGTCTTATTTTCTTACTGTTCTTTTTAATTTTTCCCACAGATCAGATTGCTATCAGCTCCAGAAGCACATTTTGCTTTAAATAGAGGGAAAGAAAAAGGAAATCTGTCCTCCAGCCTCCGACTCAACAGAGTTCATAGAAAGAGACACTGGTGGGTGGAGGAGTAGGAGGAGGAAGGGGGGTGGTGGGGGCACTTCGCTCATCTCTTGTGCATATCTGTGCCAATTCAGACCTTTAACATGCTCAAGTGACATTTGCATTTATCCTTGAAGGTTGTTGCCTTTTGCGGGGGAGAAGTAAGTGAAAAGCTCCGGAGAGGCAGTTTTTATTTTTTTCCTTGCATTAGTCAGATGGACAGTGTCCTGTCCCTGGCTCGCTCAGATGGAAAAAAGAGAAAGAAACAAAGTGTCAAGCTTGCACACCCAACCTATTTTTTTCTTAGCTAAACTATTTCTGTAGCGTCTTAATAAAGAGAGAGATGGGAAGGTAGCATGGTCAGAAAGCAGTGGTCTCAGAATACTGACAATGTGGGCACCGTAGTGAATTACAGTGCCTTGCAAAAGTATTCATACCCCTGGGACACAGTTATCAATTCAATTCAGCTGTACTTTCTTAATCCCAAATGGAAATTAAAAGCTGTGAATCATATAATCCAAATCTTTTCAAAGCAGGAAGAATCTCCTGTAGCAGTCTGCATTACACCGGTTCTGAAGAAGCCTCTGACTGAATATATTCTGTTGTTTTCAGTCTGATGAAAATGTTGCTCAGGGTTTGTTTTCCGTCTTTGCACAATAATCTCCGTGGATCTATAGCAGATCCCTGGAGATCTGATTTAAAAAAGTGACTTTTTTTAAGTCACTTTCGAAGTCGCTACCGATTCAAGCTGCTTTGCAGATGAAAAAAGCTGAGAAATGTCATGTGGGTTTGGATTCAGTGTCAGATGTAGTGTATCTGAGCCCCTACATTTGATTCAGGTGTGTTAGGACAGGACATGTTAAACTCATCTGCTTTAGATCGGTGCTTAGAATGGCCTTGTCAAAGTCCAGATCTAGATCCATTAGTGATAACTGGATGTTAGCAGACACTCTTCATCCAATGTGACTGAGCTTGAGCTGTTTCGGAACAAAAATGGTCGAAATATGTCTTGATTTGTGTCACTTTAATTCTGCACTACTCTGTGTTTTTCTGTCACATTGACACCAATAAAACACAAAGATTTTTCTCATTACAATGTGACAACATGCTGAAGTTCCAAAGGTACAAATATGCATGCAAGGCGTTGGGACACAGAACAGAAAGAATCTGGTGACACTGCACCATGGGAATGTATTACAGTGGACCTTGTTCTCTATCTCTATCGCTGTTAGATTTTTTTTTCTCTCCTTTTAGAAGAATAAAAGTTCATGTTTGACCTCTGACCAAGAAGAAAAACGACCTTACACATTCAGAATAATTTTCCGGCATATTATAAAAACCCTAACCTCAATCGCCCTTTGAAATGGATACTGATTCTTTAAATTCTTCCACCGCTTGTTTCAGGAAATAGTGAGATCCTGGTGATAGCGCAGCACAATGTGCCCAAAGTTCACCGCAAAACACTCACTTCCTTCTCTCTGAAAGTCACCATCCTATTTATTTTCCTTCCGTTTTCTTTTTTTTGTGATTACTGGACACCTGGTGTATTCATCCTAATCTGGACCATCTGATGCTGGATCACCAAGTTCACTTTCTCCTTTTTGCTACTCCTTTTGCAGCGATTTGTCATCATTCCAACCCATTCTGCAGCTTTTGTCTGGAGGCAGTCACACACACATACACACACACACACATACGTGTATTTGTGGTTTATGTTACCAATGGGACACACCTTTCACACATACAGACATGCACATAAACATCCATGACTTTTACATTCTCCTCACTGGACTGAAGTTGCATGCTGTTTTAGCTCCTGAAATTGTCTCTTTATGGCCATTCAGTCAAGCCAAAAGCGTAACTCTGTGCTTATTAATATTTGTTTAATCACCAAAATAAACAAATGATTAGCGTCTGTTATCTGTCCTTGACCAGAAGACGAAGAGCACGGTCCCGGTGGTGCTGAGCGCCGGCCCCAGGTGGCTTCTGGATGTGACTTGGCAGGGAGCAGAAGACAACAAAAACAACTGTGTGGTGTACAGCAAAGGTAAGCGAGCAAGCTCCGGCGTCCCGTTATCTCCCCTCACCTCGCCACGCCACAATCCTAAACTCCCCCTCTCCTCCCTCTCCTTTTCCCGCCTCTCTTTCTCGCTCTCCTCGCTCCTCAAAGTCGCAAACATTCACACATAATTGCATCAGCACAAGAACACGTGCCGAGCCGCTTTTACCGCCATATCTGCTTTTCTCATCCAAAAGGTCATTTATAATATCACTAAAACTCTGATTAGGAACTGAGAAACATCACTTGACATACAAAGTTAATGGTCTTTAAGATCTCACAAAGTAATTAATGCCCCTATTTTTTTCCCTCAGTTACACTAAGTGAATCCCTATCATGGAGTAGATAGTGAGGGAAGCTTAAGAGGAGAAGGGTTCAGTTGCTCCCAGAGCAAAGCTGTATATCTAAGATAAATCAGAGACTTAAAAAGACAATTCTAGTGAAGGACCTATATCAATGTGTTGAGAAAATGCAACTATCTTTGATTTTTATTTTTATTTTTTTTACAAAAAAAAGGATGTATAAAATGCTAAAGCATTTAAATGTAACTCTTTACAACTGTGCAGCAGAGATTAGGATGGAGAAAGTTCCCGGTCTGTGGGTTCGTTTTAACAATGCTGCTTCAAACCCGATAAAACGATCCATCATACTGGTTTAAAGTCCTTCTAATTATAAGGCAGAGAAAGTGACAGCTCCATGAAGGATGGAGTAATGCAGTGCTGCCCCTCCCCTACCTGTTGCTGGGCACCTTCAGGCAGCTGGCCTCTGTGTTTCTCTCATATCTGACCAATTCAGCTTTTTTTTAGAGTAGCAAAAAAAACCCCAAAAAATAAACAAAACAGAACATTAGCTAGACGGTGCCTATTTAATGCTTTGCTTTAAATACAAGAATTAGCTAAATATAAGCTATTTTAGAAAATCTGTTACATCAGACATTTCTAGTGTAACTTTTTTCCCTTAAAGCTGCAGTATGTAAGTTTTAGAAACAATGTTTATCTTATTTTATATTTTTAAATATTTTCATATTGTGAACGTATAACATGTTTTTGACTCTGCGTTTCCAGAAACAACCAATCAGAGCCAGGAGGAGGGTCTTAGAGCTTGTGCACATGCTGCTAACGGTGCTACTGGTAGAGAAAGAACTTATAATTGCAGGAAACCTGTTTATCTGCAGTCAACTGTGGACATGCTAACTTGCCTTAGCGATAACTGTGGGCTCTCTTGTGGGGAGCTAGCTGTAGCTTAGCAGAGAGTGAGGGCATGTGAAACGCATATATGAGCATGATTGACAGTTTGGTTGTTTCTGGCTGCGATTGGTGAGTTAAATTATTTTCACAGCATTGTGACAGTTGTAACAAATATGTAAAAAACCTTGTTTCTAAAAGAATTATACACTGCAGCTTTAATACTGTAATAAAGCGAAACAACCTTACTTTTACTCAATCTTATCATACAAACGTATTGTGCTGATGTCTTCTGGAAAAATATTAAAAGCCTCTAAACCTCACTTCTCATGAAAACAGCAGGCAGATATAATAACAGTGAGTCGTGACGGGCACTGAGCAGAAACACAGCACAATAAATACGTAAATAAAGTTGAGCAACGGATCCCAAAGGGGTCGAGGGAGAATAAGGGGCTCCGTTTATCACTTTTCTAAAATGATTACCCCGTGACAATACCCCCAAAGCTGAAACGGAGCTTCTTCTCCCTCAAAGTGAATAAGTGGCAGGAGTGGGATTTGCAACCCGGATTTTCGGTCTCCCAATTCTCATCTACTAATCACTAGACTGCACTGGGGAGTTATCCTCTTAACCGGCTACTTAACTTTGTGCTCTTTATCACCAAATCATTAAAGTTTTGATAAGCTGTTAAAGAAGATTATGCACTTCTTTTAAAAATCTTCTAATCTTGGTGCACAGAGGCTGACTGTATGAAACAAAAAAAGGGCAATAAGATTTTTCACTTTTTTTTTTTTTTATCTTCTCCCCCAACAGCAGCAAATTCACAATTGTCAGCCTGGCTACATGTATTCCAGAGATAAGATCACTTACAATGCGGGCGAGCATCATCACCTCGGTGGGGTATTGCTGGCAGTTCCTTTGTTTGTCACTTTTAGCTTGACCTTATTAAATTAAACACAATAAGATCTCCAGACGAGCCCTGGAGAGAGTCGTTCTGTGTTGTACCGTATGAGTTCATTACCCTAAATCCTCCACAAGAATCAGAGCGTGCTTGCCAACTGATAATGCTAAATGATCATGGAGAAAATGTTGAACGTAAAAAATTAATTTAAATCTCAGAACAGGGGTTGAAAAGCTTTTGTCGTCTTAAAGTATGTTTCAGACAACTATTTATTGTCAATGTAAATGTATGTATTTATACCATGCTACACACTGTTTTTAAGTTTATGACATTATAATGAATAGAAAATAGGCTGTAAAATCATTTTTATACCATCTGAGATCAAATATTCTCAGAGTTGTAACTCTTTCCTTGATTCACAGAGCTTTGTAGTAATGTTTTGCCAATAAGAGTTAGATAAATTGACTTGACGTCGTTTTATTTTTTATTTTTTCCTCCCAAAGATAGATTGGTCCACCTTTTTGCTCTTGGCTATCTTTCTTTTTCCCTACAAGGACTTGGAGTAAGTTCTGAAAGTGTTGAAGCGTTTGATGCCGGCCAGGCGTTTGACTCTTGCATCCAGACTATGACTCGATTTACGCCGCTCATTCTTCTCCATCGGCTTCTTTTACATATTTCAATCTATATGTCTTGTGCGGCCCCTCCGGAGGTGACATTGAAAAGTGAGTGCCGAAACTCTCAAATCTTTGTCGGGTTCAGTATTGAATTTTCACTTCAGTTTTGAAGTTGAGCTGGAATTGGGTTTTTCATATCGAGTGAAAGACCCAATTCCCCTCCCTCCTCAACTTAATCAGGGAAGGGGGGAAAAAAACGCCTTCCCAGAAGTCTGACAGGAACTAACTTTATACCCGGATTGTTAATATCTTCACTCCGGTGCCGTTTCCCCTCTGTGGGCTGCTTCATTGCTCCCCGAGATGCGTTATTTATGGAAAACAGTGAATATCTCAATGCACAGTTTGCTTACAGAATATGTTCTGGCTCACGTTTCACTGGTCGCGGTTTTCTTTAAGGCTGCCTGCAAAGATAGTAGCACTTCACTTTGGATGTTTGCCCGTGTGAATCTTTGGAGAGAGAATATCTAAATAAAGAGCGGTGACTGGTTCGAGTGGCTCTGCCCTTGTGGCGGCCGCTCTATCCCAGGATTTCCGTATTTCTTCTCAGTCTCTCTTCCAAGAACTTGTTGTATTGTGCAGAGATTTAGTGTGTTTCCACACATCAACATTGTCTATATTAAATCGATCTCTAGCCCGGATTTAAAGCTATTAATCGGCAATACACAAAGACCACCAACTAAAAAATGTGTAAGGATCACTGAAAAAGTCTGGGAATCTTGAAGAAATGCCTGGAAGCCCAAAGAGAAAGTAAAACAGAACTACAGATTTTGTGATTTAGGATAAATTAGTTAATTTCATGCTGTTCCTTTACATTTCGTTTATCAATATGTTTTCTCAAAAAAGCACGAATCAGAACTTTCAGCCAGATCCAGTGGCATCGCCTTTGCGTTGCAGGATGTCTCATGGCAGATGAGGAGCGGATTCTGAGCTGTATTTCTAAAAAAAAAAAAAAAAAAAAAAAAATGTTTTAAAAAGCCAATAATTCTAAAGTTGGGAAAATAAAACCATGTCTGGAACACATGGAGCCCTGGTCCTTATCAAATATTAAACTATTGAACTCATCCATTAAGTCGACATACAGTAGTTCTCATCAGAACGTTCTACATTTAAACCCAGCCCATTTTTTTACCTTGAATAAAACATATCTATATTTTAATAGACACACAAAACATTTAGAAATCCAAATTGTTTTCACTTTCAAACCCAATCTATCCTAAATGTAGCTGATGGGCTGCTGTTTCGATGCATTTTCAACCAGGAAGTTCTCTTTGGGATTTCTCGTTTTGTGCAGTTTCAACAGTCTGAAAGAGCTTCTTTCAGATGAACAGGCAAAGACAAGCATTAAAACAATTTAAAGAATGCCCTAAATAGGGGTTTAAAGAGGTATTTGTACTCTTACTGTTCCCTTTCTTCCAGCAAGGGGCAGCAAGAGCCCTGCAGTGGAAATAAGGAAAGCAGCAATATCTGGTTTTCCCAGGCTGTCAGCATGGCCCTGTTTGTTTTACATTAAACTCCCAGGAAGAGCCTTAGCAGCCAGCCATTACTAAAACTCTCAACTCCACCACTGCGCTAACTCATTATCGAGAAATCCACCTGGAACTCCCACAATGCTCTCTCCTCCACACTCCGACAGTTGCTTTGAACCTCAGAAGTTATAGGAACAGGCGGCAAGTCTGCAGAGTAATTATATGTTACAGTAACACCGGAGACCACGGAGGGAGAGAGAGGGAGAGAGAGAGAGAGAGTGAGAGAGAGGATGACAGACAGCAAGACAGAGAGAAACGGGTGGGGAATTTTTCTCTACAGATAAACAACAGGAATGATGAACACTGCAGCTGGAGAGGAGGGGAGACTTAACAGAGAAAACAAATCCAGACACATTTTGATTTCTTTTTTTCTTATCATCTGACTCCTGCTAGTTGAGTACGTTAGCAGTTCAGATGCTGCAAATCTGTATGATTGGAGGTTTTTTAGCCTATTTAAGCAAAACCCTGATTTTGTTTCAACCAAGCTGGTTTTATTTTAAAATGTAGCTATGATCCGTACCATAGTTAAGTCCTGGCCAGCTGCAGTCTGGTCATGATGGGCCACTAGGCTGCAGGCGGCCAGCTGCCCGTGAACTTAACTCTACTAAATTTGGGCTAAATTTGCAGCTCTTAAATCAGCTAATAATAAGTTGTTATACTTCTCTTATTCTATGAAGAGCAAAACAACAAAAATATCTATACAATAAACATGCTCACTTGGGAATTACTAAATTTAGTTCCACATGTTATCTTAAGTCTATGTATGCAAATGAAAACACATGTAAAAAAATGTTGAAAAATAACATTTGAAAACTTGTTAGATTATTTTAGCAAGGATATTTATTTTTTTTTAACTTTTCTGCTTTACTTAATATTATACAGTTTCGTTTTACATTTTTGTCTCTGTATGTGAATAATACAGTGAAATCAGAGTGTTTTTGCCGAGGGTTATCTTCACATTAGACTGTTACAGCAGTGAGTGTTTAGTACTAAAATAAAACATATGTCTCAACTCACTGAGCCTTCATTGTGCCTATTGTTACCTGGCATCTGAATCCAGTGAAACTACATGTTCGTTGACTGTGAGCACATTATGTGGTGTTATTCAGAGGTCACCCAAACTTTTCAGCTGTAAGCCTCTTAAACCAGACCGCATCCGGACACAGCATGTCCAATACGTCTCCGGAGCAACTCACTCTATTGTTGCTGCTGAAATTCACCAATGTGACGAACATTTTACATAAATCCAGACAGAGCAGAATTAGCTAACTCTGTCTTTGTGTAATATTGTGTTCTCCAACTCATGTTCCCTCCCTTCGTTAGCTCTGCAGGCCTCTCAGACGTACGTTGAACCAGTAGGATCTATCTGACTTTCTTTGGGTGTTAATAACCAGCCCTGCCACATCTGCTGTGAAAATGTCTATATTTTCTCGTTCATTTCTGCTCTGCTCCCATGCAACATGCGTACTGCATCAAACGGTGAGAGGAGGAGGGGGGGACTCTTACAGTTCAGCATTTAATTGTTCGGTTGAACCCCGGCTCTGTCGGAACGACTGCGGAGAATAGGAGGAGGTACGCGAGGTTATTATCTGTTATCTGGGAACATAGCGAAATAGTGTGACGGAATAATAACTAAACAACCGACACAATGTCAAAATTTCATTATCAGTGTATTAAAACAAAATTGTACCCTAAAGGAGTTCCCCCCACACCCCAGTCAGCCCCCCTCCGCCACAGCTCCAAGCAGCCGACTAATTATGTTTAATTAAAAGACAACAGAGATCAACAGAATCATTTTCATTTGGAAATTATTAATGATTCCACTGCAACAATAATTGATTGCAGTGAGCCACGCGATAACTTGGTACGGTCAGGCTGGAGTGAGCCGGGGATTGGGGGGTGAGGGGGACGTGAGGGGGGGAGGGGACTGCTGCTGATTTAGGCTTTTTGCCACTCACTGCCTGAGAAATGTCTTTTAGCTGAGGTTTCTAAAGCAGGAGTTTAGAAGAAGTTTAAAAAGCTTCCTGAAAGGAGGAGGAGAACTAAAGCCAGTCTGTTTTTTTGCATCTCATAAGCATAAAGCATATTCGCTCCCTTAGAGATTTTTTTTTTTTATTCAGTTTTTTTGACACACTTAAATGTTACAGATCATAAATTTAATTTTTACATCAAGTATAATCAAATTTTATGCAAAATAGAAAGACACTTCACCTATCTTGCCTACTGCTGTTGGTCAGAAGGACCGATGGTGCAAAATTTGCAGCCTCTCTTCTGTCAGCCTGGTGAGAAATCCAGAGCCTCAGAAATGTCCCTTTCCAGACTTAGAGAGGTTCAGTATTTTATTTTGTGTTTGAATTTCTTTACATCAGGGCATTAAGTGTTGCTTTTTGAGATATTTCAGCCTTCATTAAGGTAGGAATCCACCGATTTGTAAATTTGGGTCAATATCGATATCCAATTTTAATACTGCTGTTAACCAATATTCACCGATATCGTATTTATTTCCTTCTTACACTTTCGACACCATGTCGAACTGATCACATCCCTACATTTCTTTTCTGCTCCATTTAAAGACCCCACGACGTTGCGTTGTCACTATCATTGTCACATGACCCCATGACCCTCTTCTCTAACATGGTTCAGAAAGTACAATTAGGAATTCTAGTTGCACTTTCATTATTTATTTTATAATGTAAAATGAATAACAAGGCATGATGTCGCTCAGTGCATAAAGCATAGAATTAGACCGAATAGATCTGCCTTTATGGATCAGGCACATTGTCACTGATTCCTGATCTACAATTTTTTTTTCAATATTGGAACCAATATAGATGTTAATATCGGATCGGTGCATCTATGGTGGCAACCATGTTTTCACATTGGGTCAGGTTGGTTTGGTTGCTTTTTTCCTTATTGAGGGAAATCAGAAACTCACTGCATTTACTAAGGTTGTCCCTCGTCCTGCCATTTTTAAAAAACGTGAGAAGAAAAAAATTAAAAAGAAAAACAGAAGACGACTGTAAATGGAGACTACTTTCTCACTTCACTACATACATACAGACTCCAGACGCTTCCCCTCCGTCAGCCTTCTGTGTGCATTGTGTCTTCCCACCATGCTGGCAGTCGCATCCACATTCACTGCAAACGCTCACACAGCAAACATCACAGAAATGCTTCATATTGTTTGCTGACACATATATGCCCATATGCATTCATTTTTGCGCTAAGCCCCCCCAACCCCCAGATAAAAACCACAATATGGGGGGCAGGAGGGTCACATGTTAACCGCATGATGGACACTGATGAGGGACAACACTCTTGTTCGCACATATATCTGTTCGCCGTCTCGGCCCAATATGCAATACGCTCTAGCAGCATGTTAGCGATCCAGTCGGTCCTGCGGTGGCGTGTGCCACTGAGGGTGCGGAGCTAATGAGCGTTGTCCGTCCTCAGAGCAGGAGGGTCTGGGTTGTGCCATTCACTCTGCATATTTAAATGCCTTGTAGAGCTTAAGTAGGTCCACTTTTCCATGTCAGGGCAGCGTTCAATCCTGCTGCGACCATTAATTATGATACCATTGTGCTCCAGTGTGGCTAATAAGAGTGATGTGTTGCACCCTCGTGGCATTATAATCATCTGAGTGAAGTACCTGGACTTCACGGCGCTCGCTTTAAGCACCACGCGAAGAAGAAAGGCGCCGGAGTGAAGTGGGAGCGTTTCTTCCCTCGGCGCTGACCACCGGCTTCCTCCTTGATTTGACATGAAAGCTTGGCCACCCATTTCTGTTAGTCAGTGAATGAATATCTAATCAATAATAAAACAAAAAAGAACAGCAATTCTTTTTAATTTATTAATGCCGGGGAAATGAGTTACAACAACCTGCGTGTTCATGAAGTTTTTCATATGTTGTCATATTGCAATCGCAAATTCTCAGTGGAATTTTTTTGTGGGCTTTATGTGACCAACATGAAGAACTGAATAAATTTAAAGTGTGTGTGTGTGGGGGGGGAGGGATTTACTTTTTCTTTTTGTGAGTGAAGACTTAAAAAGTGTTCGTTCCATTTTTGTTCAGCCATCCTGAGTCGGTACCTTGTACAAGATATTTTGCTTCCTTTTGCTTTTGACTGCGTCTCTCCTGCTAGCGCACCGATCGCTGTTTTCTGGCCGATCTTTAAAAATCTCAACCTGCTGATTCTGGTTTTGGATTATACCGTTTTGCTTTGTGTCTGGAAAGTTGCTAAATATAGCAACAAAGCCACATTTAATCGTCGGCCACTCACCCAAAATGAATGAAACTGGGCCGATTTATCGGTGCACACCTAGTCTCTACTAGAGTCACTTCTCTAGGGATTAGAATTTTGCTCCCTCTTCTTTCCAAAACAAGCTCACTTAGATTGGATGGATGACACTTATCAGACACTCAATTAGATTTAGGTCAGGACTTTGACTAGGCCATCCTGTGATAGTAATACGCATTGAACTAAACCTCTTACATAGCAATTCTGGATGTATTTAACATTGACATCCTGGTGAAAGATGAACCTCATTCTCAACTCTTGCTCAGTCTCTAACATCAACTCTCACTCCAGCTTCCCCACAGCATGATGTTGCCGCCACCATGTTTTGTGGTGAGAAACATATTTTTTATGTTGTCTGAAAGCAGCTGGTGTCGTGTCACTGGACTTTATTTTGTCATGTCAGA
>CAEFZX010014110.1:0-60487 GCA_903066825.1 Alfaro cultratus | reverse complement strand
TGGAAAAACTGGGGGGACTTTTTAATGTAATTTGGGCCACATAAAAAGCTGCGGCGGGCCAGATTTGGCCCCAGGCCTTGAGTTTGACACATGTGAAATACAACTTACAATTTACAAATGATGGCTAAATTTCACCCGCCGGTTTTTCGGTGTGCTAGGAGGCTAGAAAAGTCCAATGCATCTTGGATGCTGTAAATTGCAAATCCTGACATAAAAAGGTCATTTTCAAAATGAACAGTGGATTTCAGCCACTCTAAGAAACGTACAATGAGCAGATATTGCAAAAGAATGATTTCATTCTTTGTAGTCCGATTTCGCCTGCGCTGTTGGTTTGGAACTGATCTATATTAAGTGACAATCCCTGCATCTGCGACATTACAAGTTTAAACTAATCATTAGGTTTTATGTAATACTGATGTAAATACCTCGTTTTCAATTATGTCAAGTGAAAATATAATTAGCCACATCTTGTTTCTTTTCAAAATGCAATGGCTTGATGATGATGTTACATTTAGAGAGGTCAGATGAAGAAGCAACAATCTTATATTTATGATATAGCATTATGATTTCTGTATTTCATCTGAATTTAAGGTTTCTTATATGTTGCATCTGTAAATAAAATGTTTGAAACATTTTTAATTGAATTTACATAATGTAATTTCAAATTTAACGCTTTCATACTGCAGTTTTGCATTGACATTCTTGACATGTACATAATTGGCCTGATATTAGGAACGATATAAGTCTAAACACATTATTTTATCAGAAGTCACCAATTTAGATCATTTCTGTGGTTGATACCACTTTGGCACATTGAGGAATACCTAGCCTGTCTTCCTATCACTATATGACAAACTTTGCCAACTTATGTGTAGTGGGGGTGACTTTAAAACCACACACAGACGTGCGTACGCACACACACACACGCACGCACACATGCACACAGCTACGCGATTGTCAGTCAAGAGCAGCCAGTTCCTTGGGGTCACCCAGAGAGAAAAGCGAACTAACTGCAGGCTACATGTGCCTGTGAGGATGGGTTTTTTGTGCTGTAAGCAAGTGCTTGTCCATGCAGGAAGGTGTTGGTATACGTCTGTGTCAGCTTGTGAGTCTGCAGGATAACAATGTGTTCCGGTGCTGTTTTTAGAATGCAGCTGCTAAATAAACCTGGTGGGGAGGTGCATCCTCTACAAGACTGCACAGAGGAGAAAAAGTGGAGGAAAGCCAGAAGCGCTGCACTGACAGAGAACACCTCTTACCCTTGAGGCGGAGGTCTTTGCGTGCCCTCACGACAGGTTCTCTTTGCTCCTGCCATCGTACCTGGTGGCGCACCACAACTTCCCCCCAGCGCGCCCAGATTGTCACCTTTTTACTGACTGCTCTCGAGTTTCTCGGCATCGATCACCCTTGACCCTCCCACTGGCACACCAAAGCGGCTTCTCACAATGCAGCGGGCCATGATGAATGAGGATGCTGCGCAACACTCCGCATGGAGGCTGACGGTCACACGAAACCCCGTACTTAAACAGTTTTGCATCACACATCAAAATAGAGATGTAAAAAGCTGTAAAGTGTGTTGTGTGACGGATTTTACCCAAATTACCAAGCTAGAAAAAAAACAAAAAAAAAAACAATTCAGAATTTACATGAGAGAATTAACACCAAAAGTATCTCAATGTGCGTTAGTGGAAACAGTCTTAGCACTACTGCACAAGTAAATATCTTTAGTCTTAATGGGAAACATATAGTTAGTTCCAAATGAATCGCAGTGTATTTTGGAAATGTTGGTCATGCAGTTTTTACATTGTAAATCTAAGTTAATAACATAAATGTCATGAACACTGTCTGTTTATCATTTGGCAGACCAAATCATTTCATAAATTTATATTAATGCTTTAATTGTGGTCACATGAAATCCATTGGAAACTTTTTTTATATATATATTCGCTGCTCTGATTCTTGTCACTTTCTTTCCTTTTAATGGAAAAACTGGGGGGACTTTTTAATGTAATTTGGGCCACATAAAAAGCTGCGGCGGGCCAGATTTGGCCCCAGGCCTTGAGTTTGACACATGTGAAATACAACTTACAATTTACAAATGATGGCTAAATTTCACCCGCCGGTTTTCAGGAGGCGTATTAGCTTTTGCCGAAATGATTATCTGAACTTGAATGCTTTGCTGCAGTCAGGGCAATGCTTCTTGAGCAGAAACATGCGGGAGAGTTCAATGATACTGGTTCTGAATCAAGGGTTCTCATCGGGTGTGCAAAATCGGTCTAATTATATTTAATAGCGCACTTTTCATTTCTGGACAATAAGCTAAACTGCAGTTTTTGACTTTCTCTTTAAGAATCCCAGCTGTTGTTGTCTGCATAAAGTCTCACAATCCATGTTTTTCTTTTAATTTTGTGGGGTTGAGAGTGTTTAAATAAATAAATAAAAATAAAAACCTAAGCTGTATCTGTCTCCATATTTTACATTCATAAAAATGTACATAAATACGGGGAAACTGCTGCCTGTGTGTGTAAAGCTTCGTTTAAATTTGGACAGTGTCTGCTCAGCGAGATTGTGCTATTTTAAGGGTTGATCTTCTTTTGCTTTTGAGAGTAAACAGGCTTTGAACAGATGTTGCATGTACAAATACCTTTGTGAATTGACCCTACGTTTCTCTAATGTCTTTTTCTTAGATAGCAAAAGTGAGTATAGTACAACTATTAGTCTTATACTGGAGGAAACATCCAAACGTAGGACTCGTATTTGCTGACAAGCAGGGACGACAGAGGAAGCACAAACAGTAGCCGGTATAGGTTTCTAGGATTGTCAAGAGTTCTCGTCCAGCTAATGTGTCTATATAGGAATCGCCGTCAGACTATGTAGAATAAACTGTAACCTTCTTACAGAATACCTTGCTTAAGCTGCTGTCACACAGTTTTCGTTCTTGTATGCTGGCACGTTGAAAAAACATGCATTACACAGCTGCAAATGTAAAGAAATGAAGGGGATTTCATGGAACATCAACTCCTGTCACATCTTTGAAATATGTGTCTTGCTTCAGATGCGCTCCCATTCTGAATAGTTTGTGTGTATTGGAATCAAGAGTCTGAGATTCACGTTGTTCCTTTGCATCAGCTCAGGCTTTGGGAAATTTGCAATTACTATCCTGTCTCATATTTTTCTGTCTTTTTTTTATTTTTTTATTTACGCTTGAAATGGAGCATAAAAAGTGAAATTTCAACGTTCTACAACAGTTAATGTTGTTAATTAATATTTTGAATTTAGATACTTGTTTGAGTCATATTTCATGCTCCTTTGTCCTCTCTTCTTTTTTCCTGTCCTCAAATCCCCCCAAAAATGTTAAATACAATTTTACGCGATATTTCAATAAGATTTTACTTATTTCAATGAAATTGTGGACCCAAATGCAGGGAAAAATGGTTGAAAAGGTCAACTTTTCTTATAAAATAATTTACTAGCATGGACTCATACAACAAAACAGAAGGATCAAGTTACAAAAAATGAAAAAGCATAAATAGAGAAGCAGAGGTGGGAAATGATAACAGGACGAGACAAACCAATCAGAGGTAAATGGGCAAATATGCATCACAAGAACTGAAAAGGTGATGCAGAAATTGTTTCCCAGCAGTTTCTGAAAAACAAACAAAAAAAAACATATTAAAAGTTAAGCTAAATTAAGCTTTTTGCAAAATAAAGCAAAAAAGCTTTTTTTTTTTTTTTTTGCTTTATTTTCAAACCACACCCTCAAATTACATGGTTTGAGGGTTAAGTGTTGGTGATGTAAATGACACAAGTCTTCACGTCAAACATGCAACGTATCGGCCAAAACCAATAACCAAAACGAGCGAATAGTTTCTTCATAACTTCAACTTGTATATTTTACAAAACTCACTATTTTCTCAAATCGGTAGTTTTTATCTTTTTTCTTTCTTTTTTTTTGCGTCACACACGTGTTAAATTAGTCCTTGGTTTATCTGAGACTTACTGATTTCAAAATGAGGGTTAAGGGTCAAAGTGTATTTGTTTTGACAACATGCTACAGTCAAAGTTGCATATAGTGCCCTGTCAGAGGTTTAAAGGCGTCTCGGCCGTCTCAACTGAACAGTGATTCTGTGCCATGCAGTTCTCTCCTGTAAACAAACCCTCATGCCATCCCCTGAAGCTTCCTAATAGTCGTCCCTCAAACTCTAATTTATTATAAAGTCCAGAGCTGCTCCTCTCCAGCCACAAGCAAAAACGGGAATGTATTCAGTCTGAATTATTCCCTCTGCTCTGGGTCCAGCAGCCATTCCATTACCTTGCTAAAAGACACAGTACACTCTCCTACTCTCAGTTACATGACTGAGAGGAGGCGCAACACACGCCTCAAACTATTAGTATCTTTAATACTCTTTCTTGATCAACTGTCACCTACAGATTATCCGCGGACCTCTCTAACCCTTTCATCCCCTGCTCTGATGGCGCTTACAAATTCAACGGTTTCTGTTAGAGACGTAGACAAATGTGCTGCTTTGCTTTTTGTCCGCAGGAAAGGTCTTGTGAGAAGTTATGTGACATGCTCTATTGTGTGTGTGCTTGATCTTTTCATGTGGAGAGTAAAACCTTAGCCCTTTTTGATCCAGTTGACCCCCCTCCCTCCTTGTTTGAGAATGACAAACTAATCTCTTCTCTTCACTTGCATTATGCTGCTGATAAGTTGTAGTAAATGCTAAACATCTCCAGCCAAAAAGAAAATTCTTCATGTAGGGTTACATAGATGATGTACCCATTGCAGTGGGTTTGTGTAGTTTATTTTTTTGGTGTGTGGTTGCATCTTAATGTGGCCTGTGAAAGCCGTGCCAGGCAAGGGGCCCAGGACATAATGTGATTGCGAGAATACAAGCTAGTAGGCTGCTGATCCATAGAGTTTGGTGAGGGTGCATTAGAGCATTTTAAGGGCAAAGAAAACTGCAGTGGACATAAAAAAAAACTACTTGGCAAGTTTCCTTTGAAACTTAAAAAGGTTTTCCAATTTTGCTGCAATCCAGCCACATGCTAATGGGTCATTTGCATGGTAGGTGGTCTTAATCCTAAATCACTAGTCGAGGGGGTTACACACACACACAGTTTACGCCATGTGCTATTCGTGATTCGCTGGTACTTATAAAAGAGTTGAACATGTAATATCCTAATGGCTTTAACAATCTTATAAACCCAATTATTGGATCTGTTTGGAATAATGAATAGTTTGTGAGGCTCTACATCATTTTCACTTGCTCGGATTGCTAAAATATGGGTTTCAGATATTGCCTCCACGTGAAGCCCGACCTGCATCAGGCCAGAAAATGAGCAATTTGCTGGAAATGGCGTTCCAAGGTTTCTTGCAACTATTACCTAAAAGTGAGGAAAAAGATGGATGTGATTAAAGAATGACTCAGATTTTGTCCGTTAAGAACAAACATAGGCGACATGAAGAAAATGGATACATTTTTTTTTAATTGAGGAAAAAATTAATCCGTGGTTGCAGATGGGTAAGAAACATTGAAACAAGATGAACTCTGAAAAGGGGGACAATAAGTAATAGTTGCACACGATGAGTTGGGTGGGGGTTGAGAAGAAAGCATAACTTAGGTGGAGGGTTACAGGGCCTCGGTGTTTGTTAGCTTTAATTGGGCCTGAGACTGCAGGATATATACAGCGACAACATCAAAGGTCAGATATACATCAAGCACTGCTGGGAAATGTCGACTTACAAAGAGGGGACTGCCAGGAAGGAGGACAGCAACATTTAGCCACTAGAAGCACATATATAGCACATGCATTTTAGAAAAAGAAATCCCAAAACATAGCCCATGCTATTTTTGAACAAAATAGCTTTTAAAAGAGCCATCGTTATGCCTTTATCAATATTTTTTTTGACATTTTCCAAGAATTAGAAGAGCAATTTTTCACCCAAAAGAGAAAATTTTAAGTTGCCACATTTGAAATGGAAACTTTTAGGCATTCCAGCAGTGCAGATCTCTTCCTGACTATGAGAGAGCATATAGGACACAATCATAGAGTTCCTGTTAAAAAAAAAACAACAAAAAAAAAAAACGCCAACTGGTGATGTGTGGGGGAGTTGGGATATTTGTATCCCAGCCTTTTTCGCATGGCATTTGCATGTTATTGCTTGTGCCGATGTGAATTCTCTCCTTGGTACTGGGTCTCTCTCCCACTGACACCGCATGAATAAAGCAGGTTCATAGCAAAGGGAAGGATGAAATTACAGCAAATGGCGGGCAACATACCAATCTGGACTTTCCACCCTGACCAGTTTCATCATTTTCACATATGTGGAACTCATGGACATACAGATACATGCATAGCTGCTAATCCTATTATAAAAGCTAACATCTCTGTTAACCTTCTCATCTTTATCTGTCAACTATTATTTTGAATCCATGTGATATTCTGAATTACTGCTTAATCATTCTCTTGTTTCATTTGTTTTATGGGGAAACAATTACTCATAACAGCAAAACAGCTAAGCAGATGTGAATTTCAATTCCTAAAAGAAGCGGTCAGCCTCATATCCATAGTTCTCCTACTGTGATAACAGTACTATCTGCATAAGTATCAATTTTTCTTGTACTACAGGAACTTGCAAATATAGGAAAACACAGCAACAGAAACAATGGAAACCAGGAACCGTGAAACTAAAAGAAGTATCAAGCTAAGAGTGACAGAGAATGAGGAGCTTAAATACAGATGAGCTTGGTTACCGACACAGAACGAGTAACTGATTGAAAACAAGGTGAAGACAGCAGGCGGATACGCTGAGGGATAGAAAAATAATAATAAGCAATAACTAAACACAAAGAATGAACAACAGGCCTAACCTAACTAAGTAAAGAATTGAAAAGGCTCATCACAGAAAAACAAGCACATAAAAATGCAAACACTGAAAAATGCCAACAATTCAGGAATTATTTCCTACCAGTGGTTGCAACGTGCATCACAGATCATGATTATACAGTGCTATACAATTTAATAAGACAGGATGGGAGCGAGATCTCCAGGTTTAGAAATTCATTTTCTCTCATATTTAAAAGAAAATGAAGAAGATTAAAGCCTAAGTCCAGCTGTAGAACAGATCTAAAAATATCTATCACTGTGGCTGTACCTGCATGGTGCATAGATACTTAGAGTTTGACAATAACTGAATTATTTGATTGTGACACCTTACTAAGAGCCCCTTGGAGACATTTTGCAAATTCACATTCACTAAAATAGCAAATGGTTGTATTGTCATAGGTATATTTGTGGCAGGTTAGACGCTCCAAAGCAGATGGTGTGTTTTCACTAAGAATGGCCTCCCCTCCCATTTTTAGCCAACCGCCTCGCTTGAATCTAGTAAGGTATGGCATATGAGCTTGACATACTCAAACTTTTACAGTGTGTGTGTGTTTGATTAATAGGCTGAGTTGGATCAGAATTAATCTGAAATGAGGCTATTTGATAGACTTCATGTCAGCTTCATCCTCTGCTTCATTACTCCCACTGACATGGAGACAGAAATGAGCCAATATAAACACATAAACACAATGCCTGCTGCTGACTACTACGCCGCTTCACGGGGATGACGGAGTGAACACAGCGGGGAGAAGCGCCGGAGTTGGTGAGGAACAGAAGCGGGGATGATTCTGCCTTTTATTCACTCTGATGAAATCAATCATTTCTCCCAGAAGGGCCTTTGATTTATCAATAGTAGGGAATTTTAGATTATGCGTATAAAACTACATGTTCAACACATTTCTACAATACCTTTGTGACAATGACTTATAGCCACTAGGTTAACATGACATTGATGGGACACTCGTTTTTTTTTTTTTTTTCCCCGTCAAATATAAATTTGTAGCCATGTCCAACACCTAAAGCATACCGGCAACAGTGTTGCTGTCACAACACCCACAGAGAAAGATGACTCTGTATGGTTTATACCCTTTTGTACTAAGAAGAATAATTTTTTTTTATTTTTCAAGAGACCAAACAGCCTTATTTTGTTCCACTACATAAAAACCGTAAACATGATCACAGGATACAAACAGAGGTTTTGTTGTAGCTAGGGGAAATATCCTTATTATTTCTCCAAAGCAAGAGAAAGAATTGCGAACCGGGTGACTGGGTGAAGAAATATATTCAAAGCCTAGTGTTATGATCAGTATGTGTTCATTGTAGATACCATTTTCAAATTATTAAATAATTATAATATTCCAACTGGAATATTATATTAGCTTCAATATGAAGGTATAGGAGTCAGAACAAACGGCCCGGAATACAGCTTTACAAGATACTTTTGCGGTCATACAAAGCAGGGACTAATTTCCAGGATGTCTTTTCAGCTCAGGACAGAGTTCATGTTTTATTTGATCCGTCTCTGTATAACCAGGAAATTACACCAACAGACCTTGCCTCTACCTTGCCAACAGAGGGCAAGGTAGAGGGCGTATATTTAAGAAACTGTGTGCTCTTTGGTATCATTACCACCTTCTGGTATCATTACAGCTTTGAAAAAAAAAAAGAAACGAAAAAGCATATGATATAGATTGGCTCAGCCATCAAAAGTTTTGCACAGTGGCCTTAGAACAATGGCAGCATTGACATTTAGATGGATTCCTTATAAGCCTCAATTTACTTCCATACTTCCATTTGTCACAAAGTACAAAATCTTCTGGGGGAAAAATGAAGATTGAATTTAGAGCTCAAAGACGGCCATGATAGCACGGCCGTGATATTTTACCAAGCAGTAAAAAATATCTTTTTTCTGCCAACTCACTACTGAACTTTATTCTGTACAATAGTAGAACCAGTGTGTTGGAAAAGTATCCAGACTGGAAGGAGATGAATTTTAATGTTTTTTGAGTGATATGTTCTAACATGAACATGCTTTGATTTAAAATAGTTCAGTCTAGTTCTGGCTATATAAGTTCACTATTGTTTTCTTTTGTATCACACGCAATCCAAAGAGACACACACACACACACACACTTTATCTTTAAACTCCACCATAGCTTTTCACACCTCAACCTTTTTTTTTTTATGAAGATCAGTAAAAATACTGCACTGTAAAAAATTACAGGTTGTTTAAGTGCATCTTTTTTTACAATGTAACAATGCTAAGTATTGCTATAAAAGTATATTTAATCTTCTAGTGATCTTTTCAGTGACAAGTGTTAACCTGCTTGTTGGGGTAGATCTTCTCAAATCTGGGTTGCAGTTGTGGGACTGACACTCCGAGTTCAATCCATTCTATGCGCTGATTGAGATCACAGGAGAATAACTTATCTTATACTGGTGAGATGTGGCAAAAGGAAAAAGTATGGCTAGGACTCGCTTACCAAGGAGTGGGTAAGCTTATTCCCAGTCCAATCCGGAAATCAGCCAGTATGATAGGACGTGTGGCAAGACAAACTCAGTCACATTTTTTATCGTTTGGTTTGGAAGAATGTTGGTTTAGAAGCTTATTTGGTGATGCATTCATATGCGGGCCCCTTCAAAAATTGCCCTTTGTGGTAGAAGTGTCCAAACATTTCTTTACTCATTCATTCATACATACAGTATGTACCCCAGGAAGGGCTCCTCCACTTTGGAAAGCATTGGTTTAATGGACGGCAGCAAAGGTTTGTCGTTTCACCATGCTCTTTCCGTTTCTATCAGAATAGACTTAAGACATTTGAAGCTCTGCTTTAATCATACCAATTAACACCTCACTTTTTAGATTTTCATTTGGAACAAAAAAGGAAAACTTTATATTTAACTTTCACTTCAAAAGCATGCCATTCTTTACCCTTTTCTATCGCAGAGGTGGCTAACTGAGGTCTATCTATGAGAATTGGTGTGTCTTGAAAGTTTTAGTTGTGTCCCTGCTGCAATCTGATTTAAATCACCTGTCTGGCATGTGTTTATTACAGTAGCCTGCTCATGGTGGAGTCATTTATGTGTTCTGGCTGAGGAATAAAAAAATACTGTACTGAGAACGACAGGGAGGGAGTGAAGAATGGCGACCGTTACGGCCGGCCTTCTGCCAAGTCACAGAACTGCCTCTTTTCTCCAAAGTTCTAGAAAAAGGTCTTTTCTATTCAGCGCTTCAAGTTTTTAGAAAAACCCAAAACATTTGTGAAGAGCTTCAGTCAGGTTTTAGATCAAGCACAGCACAGAGACAGCTCTTTTAAGAGTTTTTAACAACGCCCGTTTGAGAGTTGACTCAGGGAATTCTGTTGTTTTGGTGTTTTTGGATTTATCAGAAGCCTTTGATAGCATAGACTACAACATGTTATTCCATCTGGAACATAATGTTAGTAGTAAAGCTGCAACTCTCTCCCCTATCTTTCAGGCAGAAGCTTTTTTCTGTCAGTATTGTTCCTCTGCAGCACCTGTACATTGTGGTGTTCCCCAAGGACAAATATTGGGACTACTGCTGTTTACTCTGGACATCCTGCTGCCAGGGACTTTTTAAGAAGTTTCATTGCTGCTCTGACAACATCTAGGCATATATGCCATTTAAATTAAGCAACAATAAAGCGCTGAACCCCCTAATAAAGTCTGGCTGAAATAAAAACCTAGATGAAGCCACATTTTCTATCTTGGAATGGAATGATGACTTGGGTCACCTGGTTTAGCAAATCATATCCCTCCTCTTGTGCAGCAGATGTTCTTAGTTGTCTAAGTACCTATAGTGACTTTATAGTAAGGAATCTGAGTGTTATTCTGCACAACAATTTCAAATTGAACAAACATAGTTGCTGTTATCATCAATAAAGCAAAGCCATATCTGTCTTTTAATCTTTTTTGTCCATGCTTTTACTATCCATTATCTGGACTATTTCAATCCTTGTTGTATTGGGCTAAACTAATCATCCTTTCAGCATCAACAGGTAGTTCAAACTATTACTGCAGCTTGTCTTTTAACTGGTACATATAAGCAAAAATATAGTAAATCATCCTAAAATGCTTATGTTCCCGTTTGTCTTTATATGTTTAAAATTTTAAATGGGCTTACTCCATCCGAGATCAAAGCTAAAACTTATAGACTTACAGTAGAATAACTTACCTTTAAATTGTTTGTACCATTCAGAATCTACAATTGAGAAATTTACATGTTGCTATAAACTCATCTCTTTTTTCTGGCCTAGTGCGCTACATAGTTAGCTTTACATCTTTTCTATGTGCTTTACTTGCTTCCTTTGCCGTTTTTATTCCGTTATCTGTTTTATAACTGTGAATGTAGCCGTGAAGGCCTCGGTGAGCCGATGCTGTTTTCAATGTGCTATTTGAATAAATTTGACATTGATATTAACTGGAGTTGCCCACCCCTGGTTTGTTTTAATAAGTTCCTAAAAATAAAATGGAGTGTGTTGTTTTAAGTTGAGCAAAATGTGAAGACGTTCAAAGGACATCATTAAAGCTATGTAAATATCAGCCCAGTTTATGTTTGTCAATGCATACCGGTAGTCACTTTTATGTTGTTTTTTTTTATATATCTCCATTATAATTTGACTAAACAGCACAGTTATTTTCTGTTTTGTCCCGTTTCTCTTTCCTCCTGAGACCAACGCGCTTTATGAATGCCTATTTATATAAAGCCATTGTTTATACTGCGCAATGGTTTCACTTCATTTTCAACCTCACTTTATCCATTAGCAGACTTCTTTCAACGTCCTAATAACTCTAGAGGGTACATTTTACTCAGTAATTCCACCTCGGATGACAGAAATCAAAAGAGCAACAATAATGGCATTTATTTCACAGCATTCACAATAAAAATTGTATCTTGGTATTTTTATTACCGAGACAGTATAAGACAGTACAATAAGGCATATGTCCAGGTTAAAAAGTAAAATTAACTGTCGTCGTGACAAAACTGAAGTGTTGATGGCATTACCAAAAACATGCATGTCCTGGCCGACATGGATTCATGTCAGAGTACAAACACTTAACTGTATGTTATAGGCTTTTTTAAAGGATCTGAGCTTTTGAATGGAGTGTGGGGCACCATCACCTGATGGACTGCGGCTTCAAAACTCAATCTCACCATTTTACAATTCATCCAATGGCAAAAGTGAGACAGAAGCTAAAAATGTCAACGTGATTTCTGCCCCTGGCGCATTAAATTCTATAGTAGCTACCACTCATCATGGGAGTGCTAGACTCATTACCACATAATTATTTAATTCATCCTCTAATAATCAATTTGCCATAGGATTTTCTGAATGAAGTCAGTTTTCCCCAGAGTAAATTATTTTTACATGTATTTTTAATTCCAAGATGAAGCCAAAGCTAATTGTGCTTAAGGAATTTCATTAGGAGTTAGAGCTGAAACCGTGGGTATTTTTGACTGATATACAGTCATTCCTCTCAATAAAATTAGGATTTCATTTCCTTTTAAAACACGTCTTAAATAAAAGTGTTTTATAGACTAAAGAGCTGTCATAATTTGTTTCTGTTCATAAATCTGCCTTGCACTCTCTTCATTGGAAAATGAATTCAGTCGTTAGTATTTTCACAGAAACTAATGAAAAGGGGGATATTACATAGTAAATTTTTTATTAAGATTTTGTTTGTGAAATGTGTATTTCGCAATTCAGTCAAATGATTCGACCTTAACCTCATGTTACTTCTGCCTACCTTTGCATATTTATCTTAAAAAAACCAAAAAACTTCTTGCTGTTAAAAGCTAACACGCAGTATCATTCGAGAGTTCAGACACTGCTTCAGGTTGCACACTACTGCTGACATTTCTGGTCTGGATGTGCACCTGTTTGTTTGTAATGACTAGAAGTATCTCGCGTGAAGGGAAGATCAAAAAACAGACACAGGCGCTGTAAACCGCTTGATGGGACAAAGAGGAAAAATGAGCTCTCTTCCAGCTGTCCAGCACAGCACAGAGAGCATCGTGGAAAGAAAAAGAAAGAATATGTCCCAGTGTACCCCAACTCTGATGACTCTCATTATAAGTCTTTTTAATTTTGTATTTTTTTAATTAATTTTATTATTTATTTTTTTTAGACGGCCATTTGGGTTGGATTTTTATGAATTCCTGCTACACGGCCTTGTTGGATTTCCGCTTTTTTTTTTTGTATAGTTTGCTTTCATAAGATTCTTCGCCATTTTCCCTTCTGTCTGCCTTCTCTCCCAGCTTCACCCTGTTAGTAATCAATCACTTGCCTCTTGTCGACAATCGCACTCATCAGTACTTAAACGCTTGGATTTTCAATGCTACTTGATTCTTCCGTTACCCTTTCTGCCCCTCCGCCCATGTTAATGTCTGAGTCGGCCTGTGATTCTCTGCTGTGAGTTTCTCTTTTTTTCCTTAAATAACTCAAATCTTTCGCAGTTGCTTTCTGCATTTGGGCCCTTTGCAAATCACAGCATGTCAAAATTAACCCATAGTGGTCACTGCAGTGGACAGCTATCTAAAAGCCATTTCCTTGTGTTTTCTTGCCTCCAAATACAAAGTTATTTGTATTTGGGGAAAATTACAACTGATCACCTAAAAAAAAAAAAAAAAAAAAAAATCCTAGAATTTTATTTATTTATTTATTTTTACAATGTTTTTTTTCTCACCTTTTTTTTTATACCTCAAGTAAATGAAAAACACTTTGGGAAAAACATCCTGACATAAAGAATTAGAATTCTTGCATGAAAAGGTTAAATCGAGGAATAATAATTAACTAAAAGTTGTCTGAAAATAAACACATTTAACACAGTAAAACCCAATGGATTATTTCTCTAAAAATGCAATATACAATTTGCGTATTATGAAGTTGTACATGAACAAACGGACATTTTCTAACCACAACACTAAATATTTGCAAGCATTGCATTTGTGGTCTATTAATTTAGATATTAAAGACAGAACACATCTGTGGATAACCCACCAACTCGACATGAAGAGTAGGATGGGAAATAAAAATAAAAAATCCCTTGCTTTATTTCTTTCTGAGAAAACTTCTACAACAACCTATTTGTTATGAGGAAGGCATCGAGGTTGCTCTCGGTCTTCAGGCATTTTTGTGCATCACCCAACCCAGTGGCCACACATTTCTGACAGCTCTGGCAACCCGTACTTAATGTTGATCAGGCTGCTGGCAGGACTTGTATCAGGGTCTCCAGGCTTGAGACGCGTTCTTCGGTCTGTATTTAAAATCTTACTGAAAGTTCGCTAATAATAATAATAATAATAATCTGCATATCATTATATGCAGATTATATGCACAAAAACATGTTTTTGTTAATCCATGTTTTATCAAAGATAGTTCCTTCCCAAAACTACAATAAAGCAGGTTTTTTTTTTTTCCTATTTTCACAAACATGACAAAAGTGCTTCAGTCATGCCTTTTACTGTACTCCGCTTGTTTGTCTTGCTCTCTGGATTCCCAGAGGGCTACAATTTGTCTTCTCTTTGCAAGTCCTAATAAAAAGGCCATAATATGACTTTTGAGGGGAGGGGAATAAAAAGACTCCTCACTGATGAATACATAAATGGACTATTTGAATCCAGACGGGATAGCTGCATTCTATTAAAGTTAGATTCTGTAAAATGTTAATCATTGTTCATTTATATGTAGTGAACAGACGTGACTTTGCAGTGAGTTTGTGAAACAGTATGTAAATCCTCAGAGCAGTTCAAAGCTAAGGATTGGCTAGATGGACACCAAAGTTTTAACTGATTTTTATTTTATTTTTTTTCAATCCAAAAGAGCTCAAACTCAAATGTACCTATTTTACATTGATTGCTGTGTTAAGTGTTATTTTGAGTATTGGTAAGTATTTTAAATTTGTCTCCATTTTCGCACCAAACAGCTTAAACATAGATCCATCATGGTAGTATTAGGCCAAGCTTTGCATATTTGTAAGTAAAATAGTATGTGCGCAACTCATGCTTAAATACACATTTTATTATAATCATCTCCATTCATTTTATCTCATGATGGGTTGACACCAAACGCGTTTTGAGCGTCAGGCGTGTCTGGTTTACATTCAAAGTCTACGTTGAGGCTCGTTGAGGTGCGTTTCGAGAGTCTAACATGGCATGATTTGAACGTTTTGAGCGTTTGACGTGTAAAACGCGTCAAATGTCTTACAAGCGTTTGATGCGTAAGGCGCTCAAAACCCTATTGGTGTGAACGCACCAAAAGTGCACACGCGTCAAACTTGAAGCGTTTTTGACTTTGGGTGTTTGCTTACGGGAATTGACGGTCTGACCTTGAGAGGGTTAATGGTTGACCTGTCAATTGATCAGGATGGAAATGTAGGTCTTCAGAGCTTTATTCATGAGCTATCTGATGCGTTCCCTGGTCTTCGTGATGTTATTTGTTCAACAATGTTCTTTAAAGGGGCATTTTTAGGTATTTTCCAGGCACCTGCTGGCTGACTTTTATAGGCTCTGTGGCGGCAGGTTACTACTGTCTGTGGGTGTTTTCCAACAAAGGGAAGAAAAGGTTGTTTGAACTATTATTGTGAATTTGTAGATTGTTATGCATCAACGATTTTGTGGAGCTTAGCTTTTTTGTGTGTGTGTGTGTGTGGTTTCTGGAATCTATGGTCTGATGGAACAGACCATCGATTCCTTGCTATATGTCTTTTCTTAAGAAAAGGTGTTTGTGTCTGATGTAACAGAGGCCATCTTTGATCCTGGTAAGTTCTGGGTATGGGCAATTAACACAAAGATTAATCCCAAACGTCAAAGACTCGTCAGCTGCTGTTTCTACGACACTGTAAGGATATGTCAGTGTGAGATCAGCTGACCAATCTCATAAGAAGATTATTTGTCTAATCTAAAACAAAAGCAATGCTTCATTTTGATTTATACTGAGGTTCATTTATGGCACTGGATTTAATTTATTTTTTGGACTCTTGTGAATTCTTATTATAAAAAATTAAAAATAAAGTTTTAAAACCACATATTTTCCCCTCTCTTCACAAAATGCACCACTTTGTGTTGGTCTGACACAAAGAATAGATGCAAAAGAGAACAAATAACCAATAACCAGACTTTGATGTTTGTGGCTGTAACATGACAAGATAAGAAACAGTCCAAGGTGTAAAACTATTTTTCGCAAGGCACGCTATATGTTGATTTAGAACAGACACAAGCAACATAACGTAATTTTTTTAGCTGTGATTTTTTTTTTTTGGATCACTCTTCTTGACAGTACAAAAGTGCAGTATTGTTATTCATCCAGTATATGGATTTTCTGCTGCTATTTGTTTTAGAGGCACTGGTGGAAACTGTAAACATAACACTGAAATATTATCCTCTTAAAAACTTAATATGCTGAACCCCTTATCACATCCACCAGATTCAGAGTAATGTGAGCATTAATCTCTTTCCACCTTTCTATTTTAAGTCCAGAGTTTAATCTCCACATTGGTGTTAGTCCAAAGTAACGAGGTTTTAAGGCCTCGAAATACTTGCTGGTTAATTCTTGAAGCCGGCAAACTCTACAGTGCTGGGAAGGTTACAAACAACTAATTTATCATCAGTCAACACTTTGATTGCAGTCGACTGGCCTTCTTTGAATAGATCACTTTTTACCAGTTGGCATTATAAACTGAATCTGAACTTATGGTATAATAACTAGAATTTAAAGGTAATATATGTAAATATGTTTCAATCTGACTAAGTTGTTAAACTCGGATTGTTTCGATTACATATTTCTGAAAGCCAATCAGATGTATTTGTCTTCTAAAGTCCATTGAGATTACTTTAGTTGTGAAATGACACAAGTAGTAATATCACTTGAATTTAACTGTATCATCAAGACCTTCTTATTTTCATAGCAACAAGGGAAATCTACTCACATTTCTAGGTTTAAATGAATTGTCCATTAAATTCTAAGTTCACATTGGGACTTTCAAAAGTTAAAATACAGAGCTACAGCCTTGCAGATGATGAATTTATCTAACTCCTAATCTCTAAGTGGAATAAAAAGGAAAGGAACGATGAGAACACTATGAAACTGCAATTACAAGGGCAATTAAATTAGATTAACAGAGAATAAGGACAGGAACAAATACAGTTCATATATATATATATATATATATATATATCAGTGCACGTAGAAATGCATGTTTGAATGTTGGCACTCTGCAAACGAGATTAGTGAGAAAACGGGTCTCAAAGTTTCAGGAGCACTGTCATCACACCTGATGAGCTACCTGAGGTTGTTAACAAAGGCTGTTCATTTGCATTAACAAGCAGTGCAACTTTTTCTTTCCCTGCACAATTAGCTAATAGTCCTGGCTCTTCATTGGACATTAATATGCATTATTCTGTAACATTCACTGTCCTGTAGTCTAAAATGTATTGCAGACTCTTTCAAGGATTGTTCTGTGTTTAACTTTAGCCATCCTTCTATAATGAGGTTCTCTCTACCTGTTCCATGAAATGCTTTAAAGCTTTCCCACACCATGATGCTGCCACCACTGTAACTAAAAAATGTGATTTTGAATGAAGGCCTAAAGGCAACCTTTTGGTTTCGCTGACCAAAAGCATAGTCACGCTTTTCTGAATTTCATTAGCAGCAGTAGAAACATTTTGTTTCTTGCTGCAGCTTATTCATTTTTGTCACCTAAAATCCAAGCGATCTACATTGACGCTTCTCACTGCATTATAAAATGTACAAAAATAATTCCACGGGTATGAACACTTTTTCAAGGAGGCCCTTAAAAATGTTAACCCCACTAGGAAAAAAATCAAAGGCTTCTACCTTTTAAGTATTTTTACACGGTCTACTTTTTACTGAGTTCGTTTTGAAATATGGACATGTTGTTTCACCGAAACTGGTCGCTTAAAGAGGTCCGTGGTATCAGAAGCAAGCCTACACTGTGGCTACAGGGATAAAATCTCCTCTGGCTCTTCACCCATAAATATTTCCGTTATATTTTCCCTCCATGTTCCTAACCTCTGTCTTTCTGCAGACCTTTCTCTCCGTTTTCAATCTCCTCTGCGAGTCCTATTGATTTCTCTGACTGTGGCAGATGATGGCAGAGCGTTGTTTGCCATGTGATAATTGTCTCATCGCCGCAAGCTGTGATGAGTGCTCCAGTTCCTCCCTGCTTATTTATTTATTAATGGAACGTGTCACCTGCTCCAGACTCGAGAGGAAGAGTCGGGCAGGTTAAACAAGTGCAAGGCCGTCCCTTATCGATTAGAAATGGGGAGAAGATGTGGAGGATGAGGAGTGAGCTGGGGGTGAAAATGCGACATTCAGAATACATAAGTGTAGTCGGTGGGATGTTGGATTGATTTATGGGGGAATGAGAGCAGGATCAACCTCACTCAGCATGTTTACTTGGTTATTTCAACTATAAGAACATTAAATTATAAATTTTTTCTAAATACTGAATCGATCAAAAGAACTTTCCCGCGCTGACTGAACGACGAACACAGTCACACATCTCAAGGTAATCCATTTTACTTCCTCTGAAGTTTTTGCGGCTCAAAAGCTCAAGTTTTCTTTGTCGTTATATGAATTGTACGCTGCGGCGTGATGGCCTTGGAGTAGGTGAAGTTCAGGCATCTTTTTAATATTTGCAGACTTCCAAACACATACAAATGTGTGAAGATGTTTATGTAGGCGTGACTTAGTAACACTAAAACATTTGAAATTATTCACTGGCCACTCAGCGGCGATGACATCACTACTCCTATTTGTGACAGGAAGTAATACAGGGAACAATTAAAGACCTCCATTGGGCACATATTGGTACAATCCCCATTACATTAAATTGAAGGATTTTAATAATCTAATGTGAAACTACATGCAGTGCGCTGACATTTTGGCAAGGAGACTTTGCATGTTTCATTCAGTCTAATGAAAAACATCGCTCAGAACTGACAAGCTTGCACGGTGCGGAAAGGCTGGCTTCTTGGTGGGTAGATTCATCTAAATATTCCATCTGATCCATATCAAAACTGTGCATGTGTTTCAGTGCACATCAGTGGGTGCTATAAACATATCATTTTGTCTTTTGAATGGCTAAACTGAGTGGTTCCCTTTTTACTCACATTTCAAAGCCCCATGTTCATAGTAGTTAGTTGAAGATTGGACTTTGACTGGGCCACTCTAACATGCTATGTTTTTCAGTCACAAGAAACTTTGTTTTGGATTTTAGAATATGGAAAATCACAGACTCTAGATTCCTTGAAAACTCTGCAATACCCTTTTAGGTTAGCATTTAGCTTTAGCCACTACTTCATCGACATCCTGCTTGGCATGGCCATATTTTCCTACAGTCCCATACAAACTGTGCAGTCTCAGTCGCTAGTAACGAGAAATGCCAATAATTCTTTGAAATTTTTGTTAGAGCGCAACTGACAGAACTGCTGGTAACGCCTATTAAAATCGCTAGAGTCTACCTAAATCAAAAACCTTTTCTGTCGACACCGGTCCATGCGCTCTCTCAGTCAGCTGTGCAAAATGGCCCAAAGAGGGGAACAGCGTTTACAACAAGCAACAAAAGTCAGTATATCTCCCGGCATCGTAAAAGACACACTGCAGAATGTGTTACTGAGGCAGGCTACCCGGCCAATTACCCACCGAACATCTACTGACAGGATTCCAGATGTTTCATAAGCACCAAATATTCTGCACAACGTACTACTGCTCCTCGCGTCAGCAGTAATAAAATGCGGCGGAAACATGTTTATTTTTACAAGGCACGCATATAAGCCTGCGACTGAACTCAATGTTGCATGTATCAACTCCAGCAATGAAATGATGCTTGTAAGAGGCTCTGCAAAAAATGTCTGTGGCCGTCGCCATGTTGAAATACTTCACCAGAACGCCGTTACCTCAAGTCTGACGTCAAACCCAGTCACGACTTCACTGGTTACTAATTATACTAATTTTAAACATTCACTCTGACCCGTTCCTGTTTGCGTGAATGCATCAAAATAACTATAAATAATGCAAATATTATGACGGTTGCGATATTATTCCATGGGCAGCATTAGTAATAGCATTTCTGTTTGTTTGGAGCTGTCAGAGTTTTACACACTCCCGGGCGTAGTGACCCCGGGTGGCAAGTTAATAGTAAAGTATGTGTTCCATGACGATCGATGGTGCCTACTTTAACTGCTGGAGATCGTCATGCTACAACTCCTTCAGTCTTCGGAGGGCAAAGAGCCATTCCTGACAACTGTGAAGTAATGAAAGTTTTATTTGAGTCTCATATGAAGGCACTTGTTAATTGAACACTTGCCTCAGGAAAAACAAACTTTGCTGGCAAAAGATAGATGCCAAAACAATCAGCAAAATCAGAATGAAGTGCAAGCGGAAAAAAATAATAATAATTGAGGAAAATGGGCAGAAAAGCTTCTTGTACATATTAACCGTCTATTTGGCGAAATAAAGAAGTAAAGAGCTGAATTCCTTCATTAGACTACAGCGCAATATAGATAATTTGATATAACTATATTGATAACCATGAGTGATTTATGTGTCGACCTTGAGAAGGTTTGAAGTAGATGGGACATTAAAAGGATTGTTCAGATAGTTCAAATAGGGGTTCCTTTGAGCGATTGTGAGCGGTTAATATCTTGCGTGACACCAACACAAACATGTACGTGGCGAATGACTTGAGAACAAGAAGGACTAATCAGAGGGAAGTAGAGGCAGCTGGGAGAGAGAGAGGAAGCAGAAGGGAAAACAGAGGAGGAGAAACAGCTGTGTGGAGAAGCTGACCGGCAGGCTGAGAGAGAGTGAAAGAAAAACAGCACAGAGAGGATTAGTGGAAGGAAAACCATACGACTATGCAGATCAGTAAACTGAAATGGTAAGATTTAAGGAACAAAAATAAAGTCATGCCCATAACACAAACAACTAAGAATCATGACACTGTCTGAATCTGCAGCAACAATCTTGGCCAATTGTCACAGCACTAGTGCTATTTGTGAATCAGAATCAAAGCTGAAATCATTTTTTGAATCATACCTGTACTTAGCCAAAAAAACATAAATAAAAAATAAAAAAATAGAAACGTTTGTCACAGAGACAGAAAAATAAATGCTTCAAAAAGTAGTAAATGGTGTAAAAGATAAAAATCTCACACAGGTAAAAATAAATACCACTAAAATTGTATCTATAATTATAATATGTGACTATAAGTGTTGTAGGCCAAGCATTACTGCTTGTTTTGTGTGAGAATGTGGCATTCTTCTGAAATGATTTGGAGAATCATTCAAAGCATGCGGTACCTGAAAATTAAAACACCCTCTCCTGCTCGGCACTCGTGAGATGACGGGTCACATTTCCCCTCCGTGTCTGCATCGAAAACAGCCGCTGTTAGAGAAAAAGCTTTCTGCAGTCAAGCAGCTCTGATTAGAGCTTCTCTACACTGATTGCTGCTAGAGTGGGTGAAAATACTCCTCCTATTATTATAAGCGTCATTCTATGCCCTTAACATCCACCATGGTGTTGACAAGGGATGTGTGGGGAAAAAAATACATAGGGTTGTGTGTTTTTTTTTTGTTTTTTTTTATTATTATTATTTTTTAGCCCAGGGGACTTTTTGGGACTATTTGCTCATGTTTTGTCTTTGCTCACGAGTTATTTTTAGTACAATGTCTCAGTTTTAGGCGAACCACAGATAACGCTATTTTTTTTAAATTGAAATGGGGTGGAATGAATTCTTCCGTGGAAGCAAGTGTTAACAATTGCAAAAGGAAGAAGTCTTTTTTCTTTTTCAAAACCAGTGTTATAGTATTATATAAGTAATATTCAACAATCTCAATATTATGAGAAGTTTGATTATTTTTGTAGCTCAGTTCACCCAGTGAAACACAGAAAGATTAACTGAACACATACTGATGGTTTTAAGTGTTCAGTATCATGTTCGTTTTCTGCTTGAAGTAGATGAAAATATGATACAAGATTAGAATATTACAGCAGAGAATAGGAATAACATTTTACAGAAAAGTTGAATATCTGCTTAGAAGTTATTTTTAAACGATTATTTTAACTTGATTATTCTCATAATACAGTTGATTGAAAATTACTCTTTGTGACAAGAGTCAAAAGTATTTGTCACAAAAGGGAAAGAGAAATGAATAATTTGATAAAGCAATTTCTTAGGTTTCATCTCACAATGAGGCAAAGCAGTGAGAAGTCGGTGTGTATTACTAGGTACACAAAGTAATGTGGATTATTAAATATCTTTTTCCTTATTGCACATCATCACTTGAACCAGTTATTCACTGGATTATCATGTAGTTCATTACAATCATTGGCGTTATTTTTAGCATCGTCTGGCAGTGGTAGTAGACAGAAGTGTTTCGTACCTGGAAAAGGTTTGGGAGAGAGCCGACAAAAGTAAGGCGGGTCTGATTGTGTTTGTTTAGACGGAAACGTTTTTGGAATTGGAACAGAAGAGGATCTGCATCACTTTGACTCAACAATTTGATTCAACTACCGAGAAGCTTGAACAATAAGTGATCCAACAACAACTAATGTAGGAAGTGTCAAGTGTAACGGAATTCAATAAAATAAAGTTTAGCGAGAATTTAAATACACAGGTTAGACAATTTGCTGCAAAAAAAAAGACTTCTGACAAGACCTGTAGTGTTCAAGGCACAGCCTCTAAATAGAGCTACAGGTGTGGCCTTATCTTTACGGAAACAGTCATCATTCTGTTCATAAATTTCAGATTTTGATTACATTACTTAATAAATCTGATATTCTTCCCCTAATTATTGTGGCATTTAGCTAATAGAAATGATTTTGGTAACTCCAACTGACCTAAAACAAGAGAAGTTTGGTCTGCTTTATGTTCAGTGAGAAGAAAATGTCTGTTGATGTGGTGCACGCAAACTTTTTATGGTATAAAATATCTTGTGATGAGGAACATTTTCTACCAAGCACACATTTTCTCACTTCTTGTGCTAATTTAGGTTAGTATATTTCATATGTGTATAAGCTAAAATCTCCTTTATTTTGATATGATATTAAAAGTCTACGAGACTGAGGTGCTCCAGCCGGAAGCTTTGAATCACATCAACATTAGCTTATTCTTGCTCACGCCACCGTGTTAAAAAGCAACAACAACAACAACAACAAAAGAGCCATTAAAATGTAATTTGGGTCCTGTGTTGAGTTTGAACAGACTGGAGGAGTGAAGTGTACAGATTGTCCGCACGGTGTCTGGCGGGGATGCCGCATACAAGCGTGTGTGTGTGTGAACGCATCAATGTGTGAGCGTGAAAAATGGATTGCTGATGCCCATTCATTTTTTGGTGGGGGTCATTCTCAGCTCATTGACCTCGGTGTAATTACCTTTGGGATGACTGGGAGTGGTATTTAAACTCATGACACTCATCTTGTTTATCAACCCTCCCAGCATAAGATTTCCAATAAACAAGCTAATAATAGACTTCTAACACTGTCGCTACGTTCAAGTTTTTCCCTCAATATGTCATCGCTTAATGAACTGGAACCACCTGTACCTTGTGCTACAGGCCCGTCGAGAGGCTTTCATTTTGTGATTTTACCACGTGATGCAGTGCTTCCTGTTTGTAAGTAAGAAACAACAATGACAAGGAAGCACAGAAAACTGAAAATTTGAGAGAGAGAGAGTTTTTAATTCCTTAACTAATTTGTTTTTCATTTGTTTAATTCATATGTGTTCAATATGGGTGTAACAGTATCTTGCTCACAAGATATTGGATTCATAAGAATGGGGAAGCGAGATAAAAAAGAAGTCGTATTTTTCATGTTTTCAAATGGAGGATAAATATTTTATACATCTCAGTCAGTCCAGTGAACAGTTTTCAGCTGTCGCTTCCATCAATTATTATTATTTTTTTTTTTATTGCTTTTGTTGTTAGTTTCAGACTTAAAATATAACATAAGTTCAAGGTCAAAGCACTTACTTTCACATCCAGGAAATCAGAATAAGAGTTTAGACCTATTTCACCAGACGGAGTTGCATGCTAAAAGCAACTGGAAAGCACTTTGCAAGACTTCAGGCTTCACTTTGATGACAGATGTGGTGTTGTATTGTTGTGGGATCTTATTCTACCCTTAAAATTGACTAGTTGCTTCACCCTCTGCCATTATTGTCACTAATGGTGGCAATATGTAAAAGAAAAATACCTTAGCTTTTTGTTGGAGTAGTGTTGTCTCACAGTAAGCTTCAGATATTTTAATTTTTTTCCCCCAATTTTTACGCCTCACATAACTCATTTAAGTTAAAAAGAAGACAATGGTAAGATCTAAATGATCCGGTCTTGTGAATGTATTAAAACTTTTTCAATTGCTTGTTTTGAGTGTAAATATTAGCAAGTTTACATAAGTAGTTTTGTTTCTTTATTTATTTTTCACATTTTCTAACATATGATGACCAGCTAACATCTTAGTCATATGGTATGTTTTCTTGTCTTTCCCAGTTTGAATAACAGCTAAGATGTCGTATTTAAATCTCAGGGAAACAGGAAGTAATTGGTTTCTATACTGTAGTGTTTTGTAAAAACTGTTAAGGTTGCTAAGAGAGGTGGCACTGGGAATCTGCATGTTTTGTTCCTGTCACTAAATAAATGTAGTAAGACAGAAGACTTAGTTTTCTAAAATTTTACATGTGACGTTATGTTGCTGGAATAAGGATGACATTCTCTTTGAGGCAACATGATTGGAATAGTGAGGTACAGAAAATGACAGATTCTTTTGGGAAAATGAATCCTATGATATACATGATATGAGATACATGCTGAAATGCTACGTCTTAGTATGTGAGTCAATCAACAAGTTGACATGTTATATGAACAGTTAGATGTTTAAATGTATCATCATCAATCATTTACATCGTTGTCTCAATAGAACAAAAGTAAAAGGAAATTCGGTTTGAAAAAACTTCATCATTGTTGAAACTTCAGGGCACATTAAAACAAGTCAAAAAGAAGCAAAAGGAAGAAAAAAAAAAGTTTAATGAGCCACAGAGACGATGGGCAAAATGTCACTCGGTTGGAAAACGGAATAAATTGTTTTTCTATTGAATAACTTTTAGTCATTTAAAGGTGGTTCCGTTACATGATTACAGAATGAATTCAACCTTTTTTTTTTTTGTTTGCTTTAAATATAAAATGTTAACCTGGGGCAATTGTTTATATTTACTGATGATTTTATAAGCGAGTATTGAACATCTCAGTTAAATCTGTTGAGAAATCTTTTTTTTTCCTTCTTCTTTCTGAGCTGACTTTAAATAATCCCATCCAGTTCTTCTCCGGTCCCGATCATTCATGACATTCTAGCTCAGGCTTCAGTACAAATCACTTTATGAAACTAGAGTGCAAGATGCTAGTTAGTTATTCGGAGCAGCCACAGTGTTATGATGAGATGTGTATTGATTATATATGTAAGTGCGTTTTGTTGTGTTGGTCGCCGTGTCCCTGTTTTCGGTCTTCGTCGTGTTCAGCAAAAATTCTTCCAATTCATCTTCCCGCTCTTAACCTTCGCCGCTCTGTCAATTAATCTCACGTGTTTTTTCATCCTGGTGATCACTCCTTGCAGTATTGAAAGGGGTCAAGCATACATTGTGGCCGCTGACAGGCGAAGAGGATGACTCATTATCTCGTCATCGTGACTCCTGTTAGTGGGTAGGACATAGCAGGAAGCATTTTGTCCTCAAAACTGACATGCTGGAAGCTAAAAAAAAAAAGACGGATGTAAAGACTCAAGAGAGGTTGACAGGAGTGAATATTCAAAAGTTCAACTTGTATGCGTGTTAGGGAATTGTAATTATCCATCAACGGCGGCCCAAGGAAGGAACACTTGTGAACTGGCAAACTGAGTTATAGGCAGCCAAGACACGACGATATACGTTGGACGCAAAAGCTCACCTGTGTTGTCCGATGTAGCAGAAAAGCCACTAAATGAGGTGATTCTTTAGCCTCTATATTTCCCAGAACACAATTTAGTTGAGAAGCTGTAAAATGTATAAGAAAAATAAGCTTATACCTTTGCAACTTATAGGACTCAAATAATCAAATGTGTTGGTGTCGGATGCCGAAGGTGTTTAGTCGAGTCTGGGAGTTGAGAGGTCAGGGATGTTTGGGTTTCAAAACGGGTACCAACACACTAAGCATGCGGACTTCAAGTCATATGTGACTCATGCATCTTCTTTGTCCTCAGAAGGAGGAGAAGGAGGGTATCCTACAATAACCTGTAGATTATTGTAGGATAATCTACAATAACCTATAGATATCTACAGGTTATCTACAATAACCTGTAGATATCTACAGGTTATTGTAGGATCCTCGTTTTCTTAGCTGTGGCTTCCCCCGCTTTTCATTGCGTTCCGATTTTGCATCCATCTTGCCTATCGGCGTCCTCTTTACCATCGTGACTGTCATGACCCCAGACTAAAACCAAGCAACATCATGACAAACTTTGAGGATTTTCAGAACACACAGCAGATGATGCTTTAAAACAGTATTTTTTTCCCCCTTTTTTCTTTACCCCCCAGGACAAAATATAGATTGCTAGCACATTTGTACACATAAATATGCTAATGTTTTTGCACCATGCTGGCATCTTGGCTGACATTGCTTCACAACCTCACATGATAAGCTTTCCTGGCTTCCTCGCTTTAGAAGTCGGTGTAGGTTTCTATATTTAGCATAAACAGGCTGAAACTGCTTTATAGATGCACATAAAAGCTGGTCAGACTAAATATGTTTTGTTTTTCAAAAATCTGTTTATTGTCTTTTATATTTCAAAAAAGACACACAGACAAGTAACTCAAATGCACCAAACACCAAACAAAACCAAAAGAAAACACATTAACAACTTAAACATTCAAGGTGACTAACATTAGTTGATTGCAGTGAGACAGAGTACATTAAGTTTGCTATCTCAGGGGTGTGTGTTGAGACTTAGTCCAAGAGATTTAATCACAGTCCACAAGCTACAGTAGGTATGAGGTGATGGGATCGTCCTCCCCGGATCTAGGCATCCAGACATCAGTGTTTCAGTTTCGTACATTTTTTCGAGCAAGTGAGCACATTTGGAATTAACACGAAGATAACAGACTTACATTCTGGAGATAATGCTTGCAGCATTATCTCCAGAGATAAGTGCTTCAATGAATGAGTATAATGATGAATACTCATTCACCGTTATGAGTATTTATATCTTCCAAGAATAGCAAAAACTTATCCTGTATCTTTTTGAACACACAATATTTACCCCTAATCATAAAGGTGAGTTTCTCCAAGGCAAGAAAGCTTGATAATGTAGATATCCAAGTTTTTAATTGGAGTCTGGTTACAGATTTCCAACACCTGGCTATACTATATTTGGCCTGCACCAAACAGTAAATTATGGACTTTTGATCAACCTTGCTTATTTGAGTTTGAGTGGGAAGAATTCCTAAGACACACAACCTAGGACAGGGATTAAGTTTAGTACCGACGATAAGTGAAATTTTATCCAAAACCTCTTTCCTAAAATTCCGAATATCAAGAAATTCCCAAAGGCAGTGAATCAAATTGCCTTTATCTCCACATTTAGCACATGTATCCAGAATGTTGGAATTAAATTTATTTAGTAATGTTGGAGTAACATATGTTCTCATCAACTTTTTGTATTGGATTAACTTAAATTGAGTATTAATAGATTTTGTCTGTGCCTTCAAACAGGCCATCTGCCATTCCTCTACTGATGTATTACATTTCAAGTCTTCATACCATGATAATCTTTTCTGTTCTGAGGATGTCTGAGAGCTTTCTTTGATGACGTTATAAAAGAGGGATATTAGGCCCTTCTTCAAATGGTAAATTGTTGCCAGTTCTTCTATGGAAGTAAGAGTAGGTGATGTTAGAGACTTTTGAGTACTCAAAACAAATATTCTGATTTGCATAAACTTAAAAAAATGCTTAGTTGGAATTTCTGTTTCAAATCATCAAAACTCATCATGATCCCTTTATCAAATAAATCTGAAATGTTGCATAAACCTTTAGCATACCATGTTTCAAAACCCATGACTTTCCTACCTGGTTCAAATGTCCAGACTAAACATTTAACAAAGATTACAGACAGATAAGAGGAAAACGAAATGGAAAATTCCCATAGGTGTTACTTGTGTTGCTTTCTGGCGTTTGCTTTTCAGCTCTGCTTCTGATAGACGGTCACTTTCACTATCCCGCTCATGCTTAATGAACCCCAATGTTTCTATCTTAATTGAACGCCTTTCATGCCTCGGTGTTCATCTCTCCCTTTTGTTTGTGAATAAGGATGCTGATGACTAATGAATAAGGTTCTATCGAGACTAACGTCTTTTATGAGGCCTCTGGGAGGCACACAAACAATGACATGTAAAAAAAATAAATAAATCCGAAAAAACACACACAGAGGCACTTGTGTCTGCATTCCCTGAATGGAAACGGGAAGGAAGGGAAAAAGGCCAGCAGAGTCATTGTTAGTAAGTAAAATGCTGACTTTTCTTTCATCTAGTTGGCTGCATGGTTTTCAGAGAAAAGCCCTTAAAAAAACATCAGCAAGTTGGTACACTTTGTTGGGAGGTGTTGCTGGAAATGTCAAGCTTTTTAAGGCACTGACCTCATTAAGTAATCTATAGTATACAGCATTTCCCTTGATTCCACCAGTCTCTTGCTCACTCTCACTCACTCTCTCTCTCACACACACACACTAAAATACCCATAGTGCCAGCTTGCAGCATTATCTCCAGAGATAAGTGCTTCAATGCAGTAAAATAGCTACATTGCCTACCTTAGGTTGTGGTAGTGTGGCTTTGGCTCAATTTGTACACAGACAATCAAAAGTGAAATGCGTCTTTCAATGCATTTCTCATCAAAAAAAAAAAAAAAAGCCACACAAGTGCTTTACGGCAAATAGAAACAGAGAATGGGTATGCTTTTCTTTTTCTTTAGGGGAATAAAAAGACACACTGCGTTAGTTGAGATTACATTGCCAGCGGAAAATTAATGATCGCCGCACTTTGTTTAAAGTTAAATGTTCCTATTTAATTTCCCTATCCAGGTTGACTGTTTTTGGCCAGGAGGAGATAGTGTTCAAGCAATGTGTTTTCCAAGGCTGGCAAATGAACTGGCAGAGTGAAATGAAACAAAAACAAACGGATTCAAGATTTTTATTAATTTTTTTGTTTGTTTCTCCCCCTCACATCCAGCGCTTTTTTTAGAAAAGATTGGCTAAAGAAACATGCTTCTCAGTCAAGAATGTTTTTTTTTTTAATAGTGGCATCTCACATTAACAGCCGACAATGAACTCGTACATTGTTTAGTTTAGTTTTGTTGTTGTTGTTGTTTTGCCAGTGTTTTATCAAAACAAAGTGTTTGTCTCATCTGAGGGGATACATCCTTGGAAGGCTGCAGTTGAAGCCCCACGATGAAGGCTGGTTATATTCAAAGGCTCTTCCAGATGTGGCCTTCAGTTGGGCTCACAAAAGCCTTCAGTGCTTCATGCGTCTGGTGATTAAATGTTCTGGGCGAAGGTTGGGGTCTGTTCGAAATGGCTCCCAGCACAGATGTTTGCTTGTTGGACTGATTTTTGCTTTTATCTGGGTGTATTGTCAGAATTTTAAGGTCGGATATTGTCCTGAAGCTAATTTTACCTCATTAAGTCGGCCTTTACCAAAAGCATTTTGCCTGCTGTTGCCGGCATTGCAAAGCAGGTGCAGCTTGGTCATGAGCTCCCGAACGTCCCGGTACCACAGACAGTCTGCAACCACCGAACTGAGACACAGAGAGTGTCTTAAAGATGGAGGCAAATTGCTTACTTTCATTCAGAGCCAATGGCTCTTTAATATTAGCTGGTCGGAATGATGTATCTGTTGGATTATTAGTTTGCCACAGTCCAGAGGAGAACAGTCTCTTTTTCTTTTTTTTTTTGATGCTGAAGTAGAAACATTCAGTTTCTATGCACCACAAATCTGCAGCGAACCTCCAGAAACCTGCAAAACTGCTGAAACACTGATCTCGTTTAAATCAAGGCTAACCCCCCCAGCTGTTTAGATTAGTAATTAGTAGTAAATGCAAAATTGATCAACATATCTGATGTGTATTTGCTTGATAACGGCGTTCGAAAAAGTGTAATGTTTATTGCCTGTTTTATGATTGTCTGTATGATGTTTCTTACACTTGTGTAACAAGTCCAGATCATAAATTAAGAACATTCTGTGGATGTGCTTAACATTTTGTTAACACGAAGCTGCAATGAACAAAAAATAAACAAATAAAACAACAACAACAAAAATAACAGTACATGAAGGAACAAATTGACCACTCTTGGCAGCAAGCTACTTATCTCTATATTGCTTAAATCTGATTTTTCATTTTTAGAGCAGAGGCAGAGGGGGAAGCTTCACAGGCCCGCTCCTAATTCCAATCAAATAAACCAGAGCAAGCCAAACTTCCAGTTCAGAGGCGAATCCTCTCATTAATCAATGGCCCCTGAGCTTTGATGATCTCTGGAATCGATTCTCTGCCTCGCTGATCATTGTCTCAGCATTAACCAATCAAGCATCTATCCAGCAAAACAAACACTGCAACCACTAAAGGCACCGAAGGAAGCCGTGATGACACTCGAGCGATACGACAGACAAAAAAAACAAAAACAATATGGACTGAAATCCCCCTTTGAAGAGAATATGAAAACATAAGAGTGCTTAATATTTAACTGACTTGATGAAAAATGTATTGTAGCCCAGAAAGGAGGAGAAAAAAATGCAATGATTTAGATGCATTATGTATGAGAAGGTCCACTGGCGAAAATGACACTGCACTACTGAATACTGAGTATTCACTATTACCCCCTTCACTGTGAGATTTCCTTATCACGACGGAATTCATTTGGAAACTGCGGAGCCTTTGTGTTTTGTAACTGGAAGTTAATTTGCCTTCGTGGACCACACCGATGCATGCTAATAAATCAAAGCGCTGACTGTATTGCACAACCGTGCCACAATCTCACTTGTTGAATCTCGCTGTGATCCAGCCTCCGAAGCACAAAACACAGGAGTTGGTGAATGATGCAAACGTTTTTTCTTTATTTTAGAAGAGAAATCGTAAAGGCTGACGGGCATCTGAAGAGACAAGCACAGCAGAGTCGAAGGGATTGCTCTGTTATTATAAATAGCCTGGTTTATATGGGATACATCCGGCCGGCCTGAAAGATTAAAAAATGAGATGTTTAGATTCATTTTGTACTCTTTTAACTTGTTTGACATATATATTATATATATATATATTCCTTTGAGCTTTTTGTGGAGCGCTATAGTTTGTCAGTCAGAAAACAAAAACATATATAGAGGAAAATCAAAGGACGCGGCAATACCTAGCACACACTTTGTTTCGTACCGATACTGTAGTTTTCATTTTAAATGCATATTTTGTACACAATTTCCAAGACAAAAAATAACTTCTTAACGTGTAAACTTTGTCAAACCTTTGGGTGTGCCTCAATTGAATCTAAGCCCAGAAACTCACAGCTTCAAAGTTGATGTGCTTCACCTTCAATAAAGAACTTTGAGTCTAACCAGGCGTTCTGTGTTCACCGAGGAAAACGTTAAACCTGAGACTTGGGGTCTTTTGGCTGCTTATCTGGTTAGGTGTTAGGTGAGCAGCCAGGTCTTGACTGATTAACACTTATAATTTTTCTATTTCTGAATACAATATGTTTGAAGTTTATAGTTAAACAGTTTTTGCTTTTTTTTAAATTCCTGTATCAAATTGTGACAGACGTCTAGACGTCTAGACTCAGTCTATATATAAAAATTAAATCATATTGGAGAAAATGTGGAAGAAAACAAAAGAAAATTCTGCCCCAGCTCAGACTAATAAGGCTTTCCAGATAATAGGGCAGCTCAAATAAGTCCCTCTTCCTCACATAGTGTTCAAATATGAGAAGTGATTTTTTTTTTTTCTCACTTTCTAGGTTCAGTACAGTCATTACAAATAATGTCTAACCCTCAAAGTGCTTGATATTGTCTGGCTTTATTTTTTTTTCCCCTTTTACTCTTATTTCCCCAGTTCCCAATGTCAAAATGTAACCAAGTACTTGACTGTCAAAGAAGGCTTGACACACAACCCAATTTTCTTAGACAGCCTGACACCAAAATAGATGAAATACATGCTGCAAGTGTTGACAGGGCTCTCCTTCCGACATGTTAATATTTGCTCAAAAATCTTTTGAACTGGGTTTTTTTTTTTTTTTCTTCTATAAAGTAATTGTCTCAGAACCAGGAGGCTGAATGAGGCACAGACTGGGGGTGTTTGCAAAGGACTTGTAAACCAAACCCAAAGCTTGACGATGTATAACACAAACAAGGAAAAGCTCTGGGCTCAAATAAACACTCTATCAAGGCAAAGTGTGGAAGGAAGAGCATTGTCTGTAACACATCTATCCCGGTAATGTGTCTTTAAGGCGGCTGTTTTCTTTAAGTGCATCCGCTAACAGCTTTACAAGGATGAGTCCTTGCCAGCTCATCCAAGGGCTCCAAATAGAAAAGTTTGATGGATAGAAAGTCTGTAGCATCTTCAGATTTCTTGAAGTTGGAAAAATGGAATTATCTATTTGAGCTTAATAAAGTGTTTCAATGTTTTGCTCTCTGGATTACTAGTCGAGCATCCGTCCGTGAATGCGCATGGTGGCACTTAAACCAGAATAAAGAGATTTCCCCTCAAAAGGGGCGACTCTCAAACCCGATACTTGCGCGACCGGGTAAAAAGGAACACATTAATTTACTTCAATGCCACCTCTTGAAGTAAATTAATGATTTGAAAGTGATTCAATTTAGCTCTGAATGTTTTAGGAAGCTGCAATGTTTAACTGAAATAAAGGACGCCTTTAGGAGCCATAAGAGCTCGGTGGAAACCGAGAAAAGGAGGGGAGCGCGGAGACACTAAGGCCAACAGCCAAATGATTTTCATCAGAAAATTAAAAACGCATAAACGTGACGTGTTCCCATGAATACTGTTGAGGGGGCAGCTTGTTGCCAGACTGCCTTCAGCCTTTCTGAGATCAGTTTTCATATTTGTTAGTTTCTACTTTGGCCTTGTTAACAACAAAACAAAAAACAACCTGTGATGATTAATTTATTGGGAATAATCTGATGAAGTTTATGGCTTTTTAAAATCAGGATGCATCACCTCAAAAAGCTGCTCATACCCCTTGAATTTTTATTTTATCTCTTTTACATTTTATCATGCCACAAATGTCATTGTATTTATATTATTATTTTTGTTTTGTTTTGTTTTTTTAAAGGACCAGCACAAAAGTAGTGCATACTTATGAAATAAGAACACAGGTTTCAACAGGTTTCAGTTTATTGTGTGTGGCCCAACATAGCGTTTCTGGCTTTAAAAGCCTGTATACTCCCTGTGCCCCATATTTAATTTTGCCTGATAAGAATCTGACAGGCTTTTGTAAAGCACATTTTGTGATTATGTCAAATTATGCTTATTTGTTTAATGGCTATGTTGCAATATTCATAGCACATACGTCAATAAATAGCATATTTTCTTTTGTATTCTAAACTCTCTTCCATCGCTGCACATTGTCGTCTTTGTTTTTCTCTTTTTCTCTTTTGTTGATCAGTCCTCTCTGCGTTTCTACTTTTCTGTCTCTTCCTTGTTGTTCCTACCAGCCACTTACCAGCCCTCTTTTGTTGTGTTGTTTAGCAGGATTAGCTATGCCTGTTTTGGATTTTAATTTAGCCTTTGTCTGGATTTCTTGCCCCGCTGCGCTATTGTACCCCCCCCCCTTTTTTTTTTTTAAGTTTCTTTCTTTTGTCCACCTGCCATCTTCTTGTTTGCCTTTGACTGTTCCAATAATACAGTGGAAAACTTTAGCATTATCAAAATCAGTGAATAAATATACATTTTAAGCACACTCTGCTTTGAAAACAATGTGGCTGTTGTGCAGTTACTGAAGACTGTTTTTTTTTGTTTCTTTTTTTTTTTTGCCTTCCGATTTGCACGAAGTCTCAGTAGATTTATCTCACAAAAGCTGATTTACACACAAGCGATGAAGTTTGAGCTGCGCTTTTTAGTAGCTTTATGATCAAGCAGAAAAGAAACCATTTGTTTTGGATTTTTTGTTTTACATGAGGCTTGTTGTCACAAGATCATTTTATCACTGCAAAGTACCTGATGATCAGTTTGGCCAAACTCTCCAAAACCGGAACTTTACTGTGAAAAAATAAAGCAAAACAGGGCTCTGCTGTTGTTTATCACTTCTGAGATGAGAAGCTTTTGACAACATCCAGCAGCGTTTTCACCCTCATGGTTTTTAGGGTGTACGTGGGCGTGTGCTTGTGTGTGTGTGTGTATGATTAGCAGATTTACTTAGATCTCCCTCATTCATATTCATGTATGCATTTGATGTCAAACAGCCTAAACATTCAGGACACTAGAGGGCAAAGGGAAGAAATACGGAAGCGGCCACAGATTCCGGATCGCTGATTGATTGTCCTCGGCGAACTTCGCGCCGTTGCGCTGCATGCCGCCGAGCCCGAGTCGACGCTTTGCTTTTAGAGAGGGTGGCGGAAACGCCGTGGATGTGGGTGTGTGTGTGACGCAAAGGCAGGTCTGCGTCATACGATGTGCTTACATCGCTGTGCTTTGTTGTGCGTCCATGTTTCTTTTTCTCGCACCTAAATGCTAAAGATCTTTAAAAAAACAAACAAACAAAAAAAACCATGGCAAAAACAAAAATAGATCACATGTTTGGGTTAAATGAAAACATCAGTGTCACTGCAATATTGCCTTTTCTGTTGGAAATTTGATGGTGATTAACAAAAAACCCCCAGAAAACAAACGTCTCCCAATGTTCTCTGAATACAAGCTAGTAAAGTAAGATTAGTAAAGTCTTTCCAGAAGAAATGAAAGTTATTTGAGTTATTTGATCTCTCTTTTACTCTGCAACCCAAATTAAGTTCATTGTTGTCTCTTTCTGCTTCTTTTGATTTTATGTTTTCAACTTTGGCCTTTAGGATTTTTTCTTTATTATTTCTTTATCCAATCATTACTGGTGTCTTTATCATAATTTTTCTACCCATTTAATCTTCCTATAACATGGGTGAAAGAGGTAGTCCATCGTTTTTTATTTTTTAAACGAGGTCCCAGTAATAAAAGGTTATGAGAAGTTATTATCTTACCTGCAATATTAACCTCACTTTGAATCTTTATTTGAGATAAATTCAATTAGATGCTGATGTGCCGCTAAAGCTAATGGGGGCCATTAATGGGAGGGAAGGGATGATCTCTTAACATACTTTCACTCCTTCACTCCAGTTTTAAAAAAAATGTCCCAATGGTTCATAAGTAGAACTTGTGAAGTTGTTCTGATCATATTGTAAAAGCACGGTAGCAAAAAAAAGGAAAAAACCTGGATTTGCTTAAATTGCTGAACTTATACTCATACCTCTTCACTTTAACGGTCTGTCTGAATGGAAACGCATCACATTTTGAGCTCTCGGTGTGGACTTCTGTGTAAATTAAACCACTCGATGAAAATATGAAGAAGGTTTAAAGGCTCATAAAATATGATTCACACAAACTTCTTTAAAGTTTATGTGATTGCAGGGTTCTTTAATTCAGTAGAGGTCTGCTTCGGTCTTGGTTCCTCTCAGACTAGAAACCAGGTCCAACTCGCTTTGAGTCAAACTTCACTATATTAGGTCCCCAAAGGGCAATTCGTTTGCCAACACTTTCACACAAGCCTTGTCCTGCGAGGTCCTACCTCTGGGTCCAACAGATACAAAGTGAAGAGGCTGAGAAAGTTTTGTACTGAAGGTAAAACTTTATGTGCTTATAGCAGAAACTTCAACTTAAACACCTGAGCTGTCCCTTTAAGAGCAAAAAAAGAGAGAAAAGCTTCATATGACGGCCTCACCCATCTACCCTCTCTCTTTAAGAAATGTTTGTGGCTTGTTAAGGGAACATGCTCATACAAGTCATGTTGGAGGGAGTAATTCATTTCCAGATCCCGTCTTTTTGGTTTGCAGGTGTTAAACGCTAAGCTTTTTGGAGCATCTGACTTTCAGTCATGGCTCAGGACAACTGAGGATGTGTTGGTTGTTTTGCGATAGGAAAGAAAAAGAGATATGCTGCCTGCGTGTTTTGTTGCTCTCGCGCTACCAGCAGTCATCCTGCTATGCCACAATTTTCTATTTTGTTACCTTCTTTTTTCTCTTTCTAGACGGCCTTCTAGTTTTAAAATGGACTTTGCCGAGTGTTACAAGAGTGAGTCATGGTCATTTCATGTTTCTTGTCCATTCATGGACAATATTCATACAAGGTAAGTATCATCAAAAGATAGCATCTATTTATTTATTTATTTATTTCACAAAAAAAGCAAAAATTGAAGCTTATCATTGCAGTAGTGCTTTCTTAGTTTTACAAAACCACAGATGTTTTTTTTTAGATAGTCCTAAATATAAGTATTATTATTATTTTATCAAATTTGCATTTACCTGTTTTGTTGGTGCCCAAAGTCTAAATCTAAAACTTATGGTTAACCCTCATTGATTGAGCCCATTTAATTTTATTTTAATAATTAATTCATCGGTTTATCAAATTATAAATATATTTCATCTGTGTTATCTATTTTATCTACATTTTGCATTTGTATTTGATCATACTGCATCCCATATTATTTATCTTTTATATTATAAACTTGATCAGAAAATAAGTTTTATTCTATTATTATTTCAGCCTTTGTTATCTCCTCAGACATTATGATTTTCTCAGTTCAGCATCTTATATAACCTTTTGTTTGCTTTTGGTGCTGATAATAAAAAAAGTTGTCTTATCATTTTTTATGTGGTTGTTTGCAGACCGGTCCAGCGTATTCACTTGAATAACTTGTTCTAATAAAAATCTGGTTAATTTTCCTTGTAATTATTTTGCACATCAATAGATCAAAGCAGACATCATTACAAATATTGATTTAGAATCAAAAATCTATTTTGAATCACATCATGGCCCCCAAATTCAGAATCAAATTGAATCTTGAGATAGTAAAAGATTCCCACTCCTAATAAACACCTTTGCAAGGTGCTGTATATAACACACGTGATTTGTTGATGAAATTGAAATGAGTCTCAAGCTAAAACAAGCCCTTACACACACACACACACACACACATATATGTATATAATACCACTTTGTATCCCCCACTGCAAGTTAAGTGAAAAATTGTACAGTTGCACGAATGTGGAGACACATTTTATCCTTTTCTAAAGTGGGAAAAAAGAAACGCAACTGGTGTGGCAGAAGTGTAGAGGTGATAAAAAGGGGTCAGAAGAATGGAGCCGTCAGGAGTAGAGGTTGGGCAAGATTGAGAGGAGCATTAAAAAGGGAGAGAAGAAAGGCCGTCCTTTCACTTTCTCCAGCCTATGTTCCCAAAATGGCACCGCTGAACCATTAAATTCTGCAGCAGTCACCTCCAACCCCGCCTCGTGTCTGACACAGATCGGACTGGGGTGGCTTGACACCGGTAGTGGCCCTCGCCGTTTGTTGAGGAGAAAATGCCCGCTGCCTTCAAGCCTTGAACCCACGTGTTCACTGGGGACGCGCACAAAAAATAAATAGAAAAATAAAAGGAAGAGAGAAAATGGCATTTTGGAGAAAATAAAGAGGCACAAAGAGACCTTGATAAAAAGAGAAAAAGAAAAAAAAAAAAAAAGCAGCATTGCAGAATTTGTGAAGGATGGGAAAAGGCTGCACTATTTCATTTCAAATATGTTTTTTTGTTCTCTGCCTTTGATGCTCAAGAAGACAGCTTTGCTTGATGATGGAGAATAGGATTGATTTCTGGGGTTTCCGTTTTCATGAATAATCCTACGGCTGCAAACAATGCAGCAACATAACTAAGATTGTAGAAAAAAATAAATAAATAAATAAATGGCCCATTGGATTTTTTTTTTTTTTTTTTCATTTATTTTTTTGTCTACCTGGCCTATTTATCCTTAAGTAAGAATCTATTTTACAGAAAAATTACCTTCTCTTTTCCCTCACTTCTGCTGATGGAGCTGCATACTGGATGAGATTCTCCTATTCCTGGTTTATAGAACAAAATATAAGCCATTTACAATAGCTGCTGTGAATGAGAGTCCTCACTTACAAAAGTGTTTGCTGATTTTGGATCAGTATGAAACTGCCAGTCTTACTTTGTATTTCTTTGCAGTGGATCAGGCTGTTTCATAGTGTGTTTGTTTCCTCTGTTAAAGTCAGATGGGCTTCATCTAAAGAGTGAAGATACTGTTACAGTCGATGCGTTTTACTGTGATGTTTGAGCAAAAAAAAAAAAAGCATCCGTTCACGATGAAGCAGCCCTAAAAAGGGAAAATAACTAAAACTTGAATGAGACTTAAACCAGTGTGCTGACATTTAACTTTGCTGTCCTTAAAAGCCACTTTGTAACATTAACAGCTTATATTTCTCAAGCCCAGGGGTTTCAAGGGCCGGTGTCCCGCAACTTTTAGATGTTGCTCTGCTTCAGCACACCTGGCTTCAATATTAGCTTATAGCTCTATAGAGCTTGACTGCCGGAAACTGAGGCAGTTTTCAGGTGTGTGGGACCAGGGACATCTAAAAAGATGCAGGCCTCTTAACATATCTACCGATGCACGTAAAGGGAAACAGACATAAAAAACGATTTTGAGGATTTACTTGGTGCTACAAATTGCACAATTTTAACATCAAGCTTAAGTGCGAGAAAGACTAGAATGGATACATCTGAGGAAGACTAGTCAATTATTTGTAAAGCCATAGCAACCACTTTAAGTGTTGTGGGGTGCCCCCCCCCTCCTCCCTTAAAGGCGAGACGGTGTGAAAATGCAAAGCATTGTAAATGCTGGAGGAAATGTGGATATACATTAGTTTGCCGTTTCCATATTTGGATGTTCCCCCCTACTGTGTAGAAGTCATTTAGACTGTTAAACTGAATACCGGGTTAAAGCTGTATTCTATCTAGGCAATAATCCAACTGGACTGAAGAAACAGAACAGATACGTGATACAAATGTTACAGGCAGCGAGGAGAAAAAAAGCCACAAGAAGGAACTGTGTCAGGATGGATGGGCATAATGCTCAAATTTTATGTTCTGGAGGGACTGACTTTTTTCCTCGTACAATCCTCAGAAAGAAAAAAAAAAAGAACAATATTGGAATAAATGGGAATAAACAAATTTTCTTAATAATTAACTACACTCTATCAGTGTTGGATTCAATGCACAACGTCCATGATGAACCGAACCAGGACAAAATGTTTTATTTAATTTTTCTTCCAATTAGATGGCTTTGTCAACTACCTGTTTTGTTTGTGTCTGTCCTCAGTTTGTTGCTTTGAGATTATTGCTGTATACAAAAGAAAAAAAAACAGGGAAAATGCTCAATAAAAATAAAATATACAAGAAATAAACGGATCATCTGCATTTGTACCGTGCTCAGCTGTGTATCCCCATGCACAGTGAATACAAAACAACTACTACTGCTGCAAAGAAAGCGCATATTGTGTTACTTTGACTAGTCCTTTTGAGATGTATTCACACTCGTTCTCCTGCTTAAGAACCATTTGTTATTTTTTAACCAATAAATCATTTAGTAATGTCATTGTCAGTGTTTGTTCCAGGACGTATTGAAATTGTCAATAGTTTTATTTGGTTGCGATTGTATCATTTTGCCTCTCCTTCATGGAAAGCAAAACAGTGACAGGCTACATTTTAATGCTTGAAATTATTCTCCCTCAAAAAAGTGCAAATTACAGACTTTTTTGTTAAGTCTACAACATTATGCCAGTCATTCCCATTGAAGTGACTGGAGTTCTGACAGGTGTGCCCACAGACACAGCATGTTCTTACAAAAAATTAAAAAATAAAATAAAATAATAATCACTCAATTACTCTGAGCTCACATTGTTTTCAAAGGAGCTAGTAGGGGGTACAATAATAAACAAAGTCTTATTCAGTGAGGCAGAAATATGTCATTAAAAAAGGCTGTGTGATTAAATACCAGAGGATAATAAACCTTTATTTGGGCTCAATGAACATGCCTTATGCGTTGCTCTTTTTGAATTCAAAAGCTTTGACGTAAGATTTACAGAATTTGTGGAATCTGTTCTGCTTTATTTGACGACACCATAGTTTCCTCAGAATACTGCTTGGTGTGTTACTTGTGTCAACGAGTTTAAATATCATGTTTTTTGACTTGAATGTAAGCTATAGTCTGTTTGTGTTGCTGTTTTATTTTATAAGCCAGTAAAATGCATAAAATATTTGACGTTTCTGCTGACCATGCAAGAGTCTGGACTCTTAATTTTAAAAATGCGGAAAGAACATCGGTTGTTATAAATTTAATGGCGGGAACTCGCCAGGTGGACAGTAAAAGGTTATTAGGTCGTCCTTTTATAGGCAGCTGTGGTCAAAAGGAAGAAATCCTTCAGTGAAATCTGCAAAATTATTTACCAGTGTTCAGCAAACTGATATGCAATCCATCAATAGAGCCAAACTAAGTCGGTGTTTCTATCGTTCTTTAAACAGCAGCCCGAAAAAAAGGGATGTGTGGGTACAAATGATGAAAGTGGGAAAGACGGAGCATTCTAGTGCTTTGTAACTTTCATTTTATCTAAATGGGTCTTTGATCGGCTCATTCTCAGTTATATAGTAAAGTCTTAAAGGGGACTGGGCAAGTGGTGAGGTACAACCTGAACAGGTCACCGGTCCGTCACAGGGCAACGATGAGCAACACAGGACAAACGACCTTAATCGCGCACAAAGATCAGGGCAACTAGGAGTAAACAGTTCACTGAACAGTCGTGTTTTTGGACTGTCTGAGGACCTAAAGACACAGGGAGTCAAATAGATCATGCATTTCATAGTCTGGCTGCAATGTGTGTTTTCATTTATAGAATTTATTCCATTATTTACAAAAGTCTCATTGAACAAGACACATTTTGAGAGAAAGGTACATTAAGCCAAAGAAACAATTAATTTTTCAATGCTAGGTTCTAGAACTTGTAAAATAACTTTCCCTTCTGAATAAACGGTTTATTCAAGAATGTATTTCCACTGTAAGATTTACCTAAACAAAAGGGATAGCTTCTTTAATATTGCTTAGCAGTAATGAAGCTCAGAAATTCATACCTTCTGTTTGCGTTTCTGCTATTTTATTGCAATTAGATAAGGCAGAGTTTCCTTACACTGCTCCTGAAGAAACGCTCCTTTGTGTATTTCAGACGTGTCACTAGTTCAACACACCTCACTGAAAAAAATAAACTGCTTTAAAAGCTGTTATTGAAATCTTACTGAAATTCAAACAAGGTGAAGCAGAAAAACATCTAATCTCAATATTAAACTTGGGTTTACTATTAAGAAACAAAATGTTGAACTGCATTGATTTGACTGGATTTTCAAAGATCTAGGAATTCAGCAGAGACTTTTAAAACTTTTAATTTTCAGTTTTATCTACTTCTCCCTCCCCCCAGTTCTTCTCAAGAGATTATGTAGATTAAATAAATGTTGCAAATTGAGAAGTTGGTTCAATCTCCTTTTTTTTCTGGTCTTGTGAGAAGTACTTCTTAACATTTCATATCCTACCAACATAGCCAGCAGGCTAGTCTGGAGATATCAAGGCTCATAAAAAAACAAAAAAACAAACAAACTAAAGCAAGTTAGACGACTACCCACAACATTCCTACACAAGGCAATCCGCAGTGCTTTACACGAAATCAAAGGGAAGATATTAAAATAGCAAAAAAGAAAACCTTTGAGCATTGCTTAATAAAAAGATAGCTCAATTTCTCCAACTGTTAAACTTCTAAAACAAAAAGACGCGTTTTCTCTGCAGAGAAAAACAAACCGATAGGGTTTATTTTGCACGAAATTGTTTGGTGCATTTTCTAATCAATTAACAGAGATTGCTTCGTTTCATTAGGTGCAAAGTAGCTGCCAAAAGTATCCAGTAGAAAATAACATATTTGCAAAGACACGATGATTCTGTTTTTCAAATGTTTTCAGCAGAAAACTTATTCCTGTTGGAAAGAACTGATGTAAATGGTCAAACTTATACCTCTGTTTTTTCTTATTGTTATTATTTTAAGCTTTCTTCAATATGGGCCCCATTCTACTAAAAATTTATTCAGTAAGAAAAAAAGTAAGTAAACATCCAATTGTGAGGACTTTCATATGATTTTTTTTTTGCACAATTAAAAACATCCTTAACCAAAAGAAAAAATAAAATAACATATGTAAATAAGGTGACCTAGGGCAGGCTGCAAATATAACCTGATGACATAATCTCTATGCTAATTTCAGGCTGAGGCCGTTATAATCCACAAAGATAATTCATGGACAAATGAGAACGAATTAGTGACATAACAGTGAATTTAGTTGCTTCGGTGATGAATTATTTATATGGCATAATTCAGAATTAACCTGTGTGAAGAAGTTCTTGTTAAAAGTAAACTCGATCAACAATGTCTGCCTTTCTCTTCCATTCAAAACTGAGAGGCAGACTGAAATCCACGAAAGCCAGAGAAAAATTCTCATTCATACTAATGTGTTTGCGTGTTTTACGCTTTGACTTAAAAGTTGATGACTACGTGCTAGGAACGATGCAAATCAGGAAAAAAAAAGAAAAGCTCGTTCTTACACAGCTTTCCGATTTTCCATGAGTTCTTATTGAAGATCGCACACGTCCTTCTTAATTAGAACAAACCAGACACGACAAGCGGCAGCGTGAAATGCACTGCGACACCAAACAGAGAGGACGTGTAGAGGAAGAAGACGAAGCTCTCGCCTTCGAGGAGGGAAACAAAAAAAAAAAAAAACAGACGAAGAAGAAGAAGGGTGAAGAGTGCGAGCAAAATTGAAGAATGATGCCTGATTGTACTTGTCTTATGAGGGGAATCCATCAAGGTGACACGTGAACAAATAAAAGCCTTTTTTTAAACCCCTATATTCGATTATATAGCGTGAGGCACGTTTTAGCCCAACAACACACAGATGGTAACACACAGAGAGCTATTCAGTCCAAAACGTCTTCCATTTAGGCTAATCTTTGCTAAATGACGTCTGAATCTTTAAGGACAGTTCCCTCTAAAACTCATACGGACTGGAGAGAATTCAACAAAAATAATGGATAGATATAAACAGTTCAACAGAAGGTAAAAGTTGAAGTAAGAAAAAAAGATCAAAAAAAATAAATAATACATGCCTGGAGATATGGAGGAATTAGTCAATGTTTGACCAGGCCGAAAGCCAAGAAAGTGTCAGTGAGCTGTGGAGCTGGGGTATTTATTTATTTATTTTCAGACAGGCAGTATCACATTAACTAGCCTTGACAAATTAATAATTAATATAAGGACATGCTCAATAAGGTTTTTCTTATTTCCCAACTGCTCAGTCCTAAGGCTTAAAATGCTGAGATTGGTAAAAAAAAAATAAAATAAAAATAAAAATGTTGTGGAAAACTCTTTCTGAAAAGTAACAAAAATATTTAACCTACAAAATAAGATAAATCCTATAGAGCCTGAAGGTCTTAACAGATTAATGTCAGTTCTATATAAAATTTAACCTGGTATTTTGTTTGAGGAAGACGTGTTGTGATCGCCATTCAAATCACATTATTAGATTTCCCTTATTAGCAGTGGGGGGGGGGGTGAATAAAGATCAATATCTGTTCACTGGGATAATGGAAAGACTTTAAGGAGAGAGAGTCTAATATATGTTTCTTTGAAAGGCTCTGAAATGACTGAGTATTTTTGTATTACAAAAAACTGACATACTCTCTCAGTAATGTGTCGTCTTTTCCACATATGGGTCATAATTTAACAATATATAAGAGATGCCAAAACTGAACCTTTTGAAACATTCACAAACTAACGTCCGGACATTTTCCATTAGGTTTATGTTGATTTGCATTAAAATTAAACAGAATAAAGACAGTTAGACAAAGACTCAGCCGGTTCTGTAATAATATTAATCCAAAGAAAGACAGTGTGTGAACCAGCACTTTTAATAACTCACTAGTGAAAAAGATTTGTTATAAAAATCCCTCCCATGATTTGAGTTTCATGCATCTATAGTTATGCTTTTGGATTTATCTGATTATGTGTTAAATGTAAAAAAAAACAAAAACATATGACTCACACTATATTGTGTTAACCATGTGGTGTACATATGATAGCAAAAAACATTTTACTGCAAATCCTCAACAGAGATATACCAGAGGAAGTCATTTTCAAGCATACAGAAAAATATGATGTGATAGATCATTACTGGGAATATGTGGATTGATATCACTTAATGTGTACCTTCAGGGCACACACAATGGCTTCTGGGATTCTTCTTTAAACCAAAAGCTGTTTATGTTGTTAGGATAAAGGTGGGGTAGTTTTAATTCCCACCGTCTTCCCAACAAGACGGTAGAGGAATCATTCTACACAGAACACTATGCAGCAACCGAATCTAACTGCAATTAAATGGATAGTGAAATTACACTTTGTTGTTATATTTATTTCAGAGGGCTTGTTAATAATTACTTTAGTTTATAGCAGCGTAAGAGTTGGTTAACTTTAGGTGTAAATTGAATCACAAAAGGAGATAAGTGCCAACAACGTTGATCATTTTTTGCAAATATAATTAATATATTAATTCTATACTATGAACAGTCAAGCATAGCATAGGACGATCTCATTCATTTTCATCATATTCAGTGGACTCCATCCGATTCATGGTTCAATATTCACTGATTTTTGTGTTGAGCGTCGCTAAATTATACCAAATCAAATGCCGCTTGGTAAGCTGAAATACCTGGACGCCATGCTTTTGGACAAGCTCCTGGCTGCCGTTTTCAATGAAATATTTATAAAGAACGTGCTCCACTGGATAGTCCTTATAGTCATTCCAAAATACACAATCCATGTTGTACATGCTGCTTCATATTCAGAATGTTCCAAAAACAATACAGTTTAAATCTGACTAGTTGCCGTTTAACATTGCATTTATTCACAGTATTCAAATGATCCACTTCGCTAATTAGAGCAGGAATCCAGAATTAGAGTCAATTCATCCTGACGTAAAACCAAATTCCAATCATAACAATAAGACTTTTTTTCTCATTTGCGTTTTGGATGAAGAAAAATATGTCTCATGGTGCCAGGCGCTCAGTCACTGCACCCACCCTCCATCTTTGTGCATTTTAAAAATGCCAGAAGGTGGGTGTTGGTGGGCTGTTGCAAAAATCTCTAAAAGCCAAAAAACCTCATTTTTGCTTCGGCTCAACATTTTTAACAACTACATCTCCTTTACATAGTGGCTGAGAGCGCCTGTGCAGTGAAAATGACTCTTATAATGATGAAATAATCTTTAACAACATTAACCTTTGTACCATGTAGCCTCCCTCAGAAGTTGTATGTTTTTCATAGCAGGTGTTTCAGTGTAAGCCGCAGTCTATGTTCAGAATTAAAACGAGTCCTCCGAACAAATTTCTCTGACTATTAGGCCTCCTCTGCACCAGCTGGTTTTTCCACCCCCATGATAGGTGCCACTGCAGGGGAAGCCATATTATTTACAGGCTTTGATGTACATTCTCTTTCAGCACATATCACAAAAACATCGAAGACCCTTTTTGTTGCCTGGTTACCTTTTGTTGCCGCCTTACTTTAACGGTTTTGTCTGAGAACTTCTCAACGGTGGAAACTGCATGGCTGTGATGGGAGCCTTCAGTCCAACATGTTTGGACATGTGATGGTTACAATAGGTAACATCTGCCAACGCTGAAATGGAAGTACTTTATGTGTTAAACCTAGTATCAAATGCCAATTTAATAAACACAATCAAATCGAAGGGTTTCCGTCAATTCAACCTGGATTTGAGTGAAAATGAAGGCTATTTCTTTTCCGGTTTACATTGAATTCTTCCGCACATTTTTTTTAATAGCAAGCAAATGCTTTATTTGAAGTCACATGATGGTGTAGTATAAATAAAAATCTAAAAAGTGTGGCAGACCTCTATACGTAGCAGCATGTTTCCACCAACTTTCTATCTAGAAACTTCGAAAAGCTGAGTGAAATTAAACAGAGCATCTAATTTTCATTTTTCAGTTTCCACGTCTTGCCACAAATTCAAAGCTAGGTTTAAGTCCGGACTTTGACTAGGTCCATTTTAACACGTTAATAATTTATCATGCAACTTTCTCCCTGACAAATTTGGGTCACTCGTTTAGTAGATTTATCCTATTTGGTTGCACCAGATTTGACTTTACTTAGGCATATTAGAGTAAAGGGGACACCTGAACATACAAGCAGCTTTTTTTAGATTTTTAATTGTAAAAACAAAAAACTAAAAATTATTAAAAATTCTCATTTTAATTTAAAAATTTAAAAATATCACAATTTTCCATAAGCTTCAGAATAATGTAATTGACCCATCACATAAAATTCCAATAAGATATAGGTTGTGAATGTACTGTGTCAAAATGTAATCAAAACACTGCAAGTGTTTCACAGTCTCACAAAATGTTTGAAACACACACACACACACACACACACACACACACGCACACACACACACACACACATAAATATATATCATTCTCAAAAGACGGACCTAGACAGAAAAACGGCCACCTGCCAGATAGTGGAAGCAGAAAAGTGTAGCCAAGCAACAGCTTGGAGACGGGCTTATTAGCTGGAAGAACAAAGAAGGAACGCGAGAGGGGAAAACTTTGGTCTGATTCTCTGCCACTCACACATTCGTATAAGCTGCGGGGCACACGGGCTCAAATACGCAATCCTTATCCCTGCCAAACCTCCTCTCACATCCCTCCAAATGTGCCTCGTTTCTGACAGTCCTACATTTCCAACAGCACATCGATCACAGACGGCTAAACCAAAGGATTTGGCAACGAGCTTTTTTTCTCTCTTCTGCCAAGACTGAAATATTTTGGATTGTTAGTTTTGTTGCTCTGTTTTTCTTTTGCTCAAATACAATCACAGGTTCGGCTCATTGGTTTTGTCTTCAGTATAGGTCATATTGTAATTTGAATCCTTGTTGTGTGGTGATATATACACGACGTAGCTGCAGAAAGGGAGAGTATAGTCAGTTCAACTTTAGACTCACTGAAGTGAGTGACCTTTCAGAACAAAAAATAAAAATCTCCTTTCAATGCTTAGTGTCATCCAAACACCAACGCCCTAAACAAAAGCTATGTAGCTCCTCCTTATTTGATTTGTTTGAACGGTTTTTTTATTTTTTTTATTTATTTAAATGGAAAAATATTTTAGAGGCATTTAGTGCCAGAAGAAAAAGTGAAACACGACTCAGCTAAAGTCCAAGAAGAGGATTTTCAAATACCTCAGTGTCTGAAAAAGCTCTCATAACTTTTTCACACTCCTATAAGCATTTACTCACCTCTCTGCATTAGCTGCTTGGCTGGCAAAAATAAAACTCTTATAATGTCTCTCTACATCACCTTCACCTATTTCACAATCTCTTTCTCCTTGTTTCTTCTTTTCCTTCTTCTTCTTTTTCTACTTCCAGCATGTGCCTTTGCATCTTATTTATCTGCTGACACTAAGAAAACCCTATTTTGCCACTTCCACACACAGACACACACACACACACACACACACACACACACACACACACACACACACACACACACACATACACACACACACAGGGGGAAAGTGTTTGCAGCCTCTGTAATTATCCCGCTGGTTGGGAAGCGATGAGGCCAAAGGGCCACAGCCTCAGAGTGCAGTAAGCCTCGCTGCCACAGTCACTGCTGTAGAGTGCAGACAAAATTTCAATAGGTTTGAGCTGCAAAGGGGGAGATAATAAAAGGCGGAAAGAAAAAGAAGCAAAGGTACTCTGTTTCTATGCGACTAAAATAATATATACTGATAATCTAAATTGAGATTAAAATTAAGACCGAAACTAAATATCACCTACCAGAGAATTCGGATCCCGCACAGATTTGAGTTTCAGGCATCACCCTACGAAGGAGAGCTCGCGGCTGAAAATAGAAAAGTTTGAAAATACCAAACTCTTTCCTCCAAACAGCGACTTCAAACTTTTTTCTGAGGGGGTCAGCATTATTCCAGAGAGCCAGCAGCTGCTTAGGTTTGTGTAACAACAGGGAAGTGGAGGGAACAGTTTTCTCCAAAGATAAACTAGCTCGGAAAGGTTTGTCCTGATATTAGCTCCGTATTAACTCATATTAGTTTAATATGAACTAATCTGTAAATTAAGGTGTTTTATATCGAGAGGAAACAATATTCCACAATGACTGTTGTATGTCATTTACTTTTTTACAGATATTAAAAACCATCTTTTCTAGCTTTTTCTTTACTTCCTTGAAAAAAAAAAAAAAACAGGAAATGTTTGGAAGCAAAAATTTGAACTCCATGTGCATTATTAATTTTCATGTACTAAGAACATTGTAAGTATCAAGTTTTATTAAGGACATTTAAAATATTTTACAGCATTTGGCTGAAATATCAGTTTGTAATTCTTGTTCAATTTGCCATTTTGTATTCCTATTGCGTAACTATTCTCTTGCTTTATTTGTGAATATATAATTTTATATCCATGTACTTAACAATAATTTCTTTCATTATTTCTCCTGGTGGTTGGGTATAGTGAAAATAGAGTTCCCCGCCTAATTTAATAACAGTTTTCTGGATTTATTCGTTTTTTTCCCCCCTTTTTTCTGTTTGATGATTTGAAAGCAAAGAAAGAAAAAAAAAAAAAATCTGCAAAGAGGAAGGCAAGTTGAAAGTGCTGCAGTGTGTTTTGTCAGTTAGCAAGTGACTGGCCAATGGAAAAATCACTGGACTCCAGCCTTGGACAGTTTTATTAGAAGAGTAGGTGCTTTTTAAAAAGAAAAAAGGTTTAAAAAGTATCACATAAAAAGCTGACAAGACGCGGCTTGACTGAAAACTATTTTGGCACATTTTTGACGCCCGCCTGAGGCCACTGATGTGAGACTGGACACTTCTGAAATACTTCGGTCCTCTATTAAACCAAAACAAACACAAGCCACAGTCCTGCTGGCAGATGCTGTGTAATGGAGTCAAAAAAATAAAAATGAAATTTCCCTCAGTTGGTTGCCAAAGTGAATTCACAAATCCACAAGGGTGGGGGTCGCAGAATCCTCTTCAGGAAACAAATTTGATTTAAAAAGTGTCATGCTTAATGCATGCTTAGGCTGGAAATGTTTTGGGGAAATAAAAAGAAAAAACAAATAATGCTTCCAAATAGAAAAAACCCCAAAAAAAAACTGCATTCAGGCAGTGGATGCTGTTTGTGATGTCTTTAAATCCTTCTTTAATTGACTTTGCAGCAATGCTTGTATGCTTAATCCTCAAGCTCCTTTTGCTGTTTTTTAAGTACCTATGGAGAATTACCTCAATTTATTGGCCATCAAAATAGATGTGAAAATGTACCCATGCTCAGTACAAGTTAAAGTGCAAATATCCCTTTTTTACCAGATAAAGTTCCTATTATACAAACGTTGTTCTGTTATTTTTAATAACAGAACATATTATGCTTTACTATTTCTTTACTCCCCCTTCTCCATCTTGAGGACTTAGTTAGCATGGTTCTTGTTAAAACTATAGTGCCTATAATATCCTTGCTTAAATGTATATGTAGCAATAATTCGTAGCCTACCTGGTAAACAGAAGAGTTGTGAGGACTAACAGTGTGGTTTAGGTTGTGGGGGTGGAGGAACATGCTTGTACAGAAATTGTGGCTTGGCCCAATACTCTGTGTGCACGTCTTCACGAACATAGCCAGGAGGAATCATCCAGACAAACTCAAAAATCTTTGCTGTTTTTTTTGTTGTTTTTTTCCTGAGTCGATCACAGCAAACCTCTGAAGCCTGAAGTTGCTTTTTGCAAACGTGCCACTAAAAGTTGCATTAAACGTCCACTGACAGTGTCAACTTTGCATCATTCGGTCAAAAGGTTCTATGAAAATTTGCACAAAAAGTTGATCAACAGTGTCGACTTTGCATTCAAAATGTCATTATTTATTGAATGACCCTTCATGATAAGAGTCATAAACATTCATAAAGACTCCTTCATCTTCATAAAGGTGTTATGTCAGTCGCAGACCCCTTCAAATAAAGTGTTACCAAAAATGTATCATTTATTTGACATTTTGATGCAGAAAATACTAATATTATGAGATGATAAGCCTGTTTCCTCAAGCTCAGCCTGTGTGAATTGACGTGCCTTACGTTAGTGTCGCAGTGAAAGGAACTTTCCAATGCCAACGAAATAGATTACACAGCAGAAAGTGATCCAAAGCACGTATTAATTTTAAGTGCATTACCTAAACATCTTTTTGGGAGATCGGGTTGCCTTCAAATCAATTAAATATGCATGACTACTGAAATTTGACCATTGTGTACAAACATTTGCATGCCACCGTAATTTCATAGTGACATGAATAATTGATACGTGAGAAATCGGCACAAAGAACTTTCCTAAGCAATGCACATGAGGAGCTAAGGGGTATGGGGTCTTGCACTTAGGTGGGTGGGATTAAAAAACCCAAAAAAAACAAAACTCACTCAACCAGTGATGATCATAATAAATTCTTCATGCAATCCACCAAGAAACGCAATATCCATGAAAGACTCAACCTGCATGTACAGGAGAAGCTATAACCTTACCTTTGGCTCTGTTAATGGCAACCGTGTGTTGAAAGGTACAAGGACTGGCTTTCTCCCGGGGGGACAGCTGCTTGCCTCATGCCTGCCTTGGCAGCGCGAGCTCAGGACCTGGCATTAACACCCACACCATCTGTACCTGCAACTGCAATGTGTACAGTGAGGGTGGAGTGGGGTGGGGGTACGGATTAGTGCTTCAGCCATTTCACATGCACGCTGTCTTTTCTCACCTATGTCATGTTAAGTGTGATGCAGGGGGCAGGCTTTAACGTGAGCTGTGCTCCGTTTCCTCTGCGAGGGAATTTTTCAGCAGCCTAGCCCTTGGGGCTTCGACAAAATGCTATTGAGTCAACAGAGCTATACTATCAGCGAATAAACTCTATCATATCAGCACTGACTGTAAACCGCTGGAGGTGTGTTGGGAGTATATATCAAATCCTCATTTATTGGGCAGAGCAGAGCAGCCTTCAGCTAAAGTTGTACACCTGTTAAGAAGCAGGAGGAAAATCAAACGAACTCGAATATGATGGTACAGGATTCATATATATATATATATATATATATATATATATATATATATATATATATATATGATGAGGAGATGCATGCCCAATGTAAGGCATGCTAGGGGTACCAAAAGCATCTCTGTGTTCTTGAGTTGATGCTTTTTTTTCTTTTTTTTAAATCTATGCCTATTGCTCTGCTCTGCACCAGCAGTTAGGTCGGAAGGCTCAGTGTGTAATTTACTCTGCCACTGCACAATAATCCCCTCATTATGAAAACTTTTTTTTTCTGCCTTACTGAGCCAAGTCAGGATGCAACAGCAATGCAGAGTCACAGTGTTAACACCTACACAGGAGAGATGCAGAGGGTTCTGCATGTGCACGGTTGTGTGCGTGGGCAGATGGGTGGTGCTGGTTGGCATCAGGGTTCTGCATGTGCACGGTTGTGTGCGTGGGCAGATGGGTGGTGCTGGTTGGCATCAGAAAGCCCTATTCCCCTCACCCCGACTGACTGATTGTGAGAAGCAGTTTTGCTTAGGCTGTTTTGGGTTTGAAGATACTCTGGATCAAGTCTCGAGTTTTAATGGTTAAGCAGTTGAGCGAGTGCAGTGCTACGTCACCTGGGTAATGGTGTAAAACATTTATTCAATGAGATCTCCTACGTCCTACTACCTGTTTAAAATGCACAACTTGTGAAATGAATATTCATGTCAAATTCAAAGCAAACGCAGTAGTTGTAAAATTTAAAGCAAGGAAAAATCCGATGAGAGACGTTATGGCTGGAAGCATAAAGGAGGACAACTTCTCCAGAAAGAAAGCTTGGTTGGTGTATTAGTTAAGTCTATAAATAATACATACCAATATGAAAGTGCTAAGTTTTTAACTATTCATATCCTACAAATACATGCAACAGCACCATGAAGTATTTACTGTGGCTTTCTTGCTTTTTATTACATTATGAATTGATAATGTCAGTAGCACCAGCATAAAAAAGCCTACATATTATTATCATTTATCTAACTACATGGTTGCCACATAACAAAACAATGAATGGATCACAGAAAACCTACAAAACAAGAAGTGGCCAGTGGGAGTGTTGAATTGCTACTTTTCTGACTTCCTGCAAAAGGCTAAATAGCTGCAATGCTAGCTAGCTTGTTTTTAAATAAGGTTTTCTAGCTAGATTTTATTTCAGCTAGCTGCATTGCTATTTAGGTGGCAAAGCAGCTAATTAGCTGCAATGCTAGCTACTGTGTATTTAAAGAAGCTAGCTAGATTTGATTTTAGCGGGGGGGGGTTTGGCCTTCCTTCATAGCACCACAACAGGAAGTACAAATTTTGTTAGCATCACTACTATTTTTGCTGCAAGGTGAGCAAAGTTTATCTTAGGTTAACGCACCTCAGACAACTTCCATCTTTGTTTCAGCAACCTGTCAGCGGAGCTCAGTGTTTCTGTTCTTGTACAGAGTTTGCATTCCTTGAAAGGACACTATTCAGCAAGGTATTGTTCATTTGCTTTTGTTTTTCTGTGAACAGCTTAGGGAAAAAATTGTGGAAGTAATAAGCAGAAGTACAAAGGCTGCAGGATTAATAGGGGAGAAGTTGAACCCTATCGACTGATGTCATATTTACCACACGTTTAAAAGTGTACAACAAACCTGATGAAATGTTTGGTTTACTGTGACCATGGTGCCCAATCAATGAGTCCTAGACTGTACTGGGTTGAGAGAGAGAAGGCTGGTAACTACAGCCTTCAAACCAAGTGAGCAACATGCATGCATTTGTAAGAGCAATTACAAACACAGTAAACCTCAAAGGGAACCTTGAAAGTATTCAGTACAAGAGCAGGACACAAACTAGGGAACGAGAGAGAGATGCAAAGTTGAGACGCATCTTCCAACCAATGCAATGAATAATATGCTGTTCTTTTAACTGAGATCTATAAATGTCATTGGTATGTAAACTATATATACATATATGTACTATAAATCTAATTATGAGACAGACAAATGGCAGATTTATTACCAAATGGCAGATTTATTACCTGTAGGAGGCATCTGGGTGTTGGCCTTCATTTTCTCACAGCTAACTCTGGGGGAGTTGGGCTGGCAAACCAAGCCAAATGTTTCAAGGCCAGTGCTGATTTTTGATCTCCTGAACAGATGGAGGAACCCTCACGGGGCACGTTTTCCACTCTTCTCTTGTGGGAAACCCCACTGTCTTGGCGATGATTTGGCGAGAGGGTAAGACCTCTTTTTGCTGCTGCGGCTCTGGACCATGGGATTCCCCATGACGCACTTCACCCAGAGCTAAAGGGTTCTCTGGGGGTCAGAAGAGGCGGAAAGTCTGCCAGCAGGTCGGAGGCCCTCTGTAGCACCGGCGATGTGTTGGCTGCGGAGTTTGTGTGGAGCTCCTCGCCTTGGACTGGAGCCGGCACAGGGGCACTCGTGCCACTCGCCAAAGTGGCCAAAGTGGCAGTGGGGGCATGGCGTGGGTGGAACAAGAAGAGAATCTCCCACTGGCTCTGCACCTTCCTCGAGGCTGAAGGCTCAGAGGGACAGGGTGGGATGCCAGCCTTGTTGGTAGCTAGCTAAGGAAAGTCTGTCTTTGTGTTAAATAGAAAATCATGCTCTCCGTCAGAGCAGCTCCTTTCTGAAAGGTCTGGGATTTCTTTTTTTTTTTCCCCTCATCGTTTCTGTCAATCTCTGCAGCGGCCTTCCTGCTAGCAGAAGCATAAATTTGCACCCCACGTGGAGTGACAGAATTATCATCATTACTAGAATTAGTGTCAAAGAGGTTTCTTCTGTCTCGATCACATTTACTTTGACGTGAATCCCGGTGTACTTTCACAGGACAAAGTGAGGAAGGATCTTTTGTATTCATTTTATGTTCAGCGCTAGTCTGAGGAACCTGCAATTCTCTCCCACTCTTCATATTTTCTTTTGCAAATTTCACCTTTCATGACAGAGACATTAAAATAATAAAAATCACTGGACTGAGTTTTTTTTTATTTTTATTTTTTTTAATGAAAAGCACAAACTGCTAGAATACAATCAACTTTTATCTTAACTTTTCTGCTGTCTTGTTCTTGTTTTTTCCCAGGTTTCTCTCTGTATCCAATGAAGTGCTCTTAACCTGTGCAGGTACGGCAACATGGAGGCAACATGCAGCCTGAGACGCAGGGGCAAGGCAGACTGAACCCAGTGTGGTGTTGTCTCTCGTCTCTCACATGCTGGTTTCTCAGAACCAAACACTTTGTCTTTTTTTGTTCCTCATCATTCCTGGAGAAAGAAAAACACAAAAAAAGAGAGGAGGAATAGAATTTTTTTCAGACACTGTACAGTGTCTCCCAAAAGTATTCAGTTAAATATTTTTACAGTTTATCAGGTTTCAGCCACAACTTTTTCCAAAATGAAATGTTTACAATTGTGGTATTGGGTGACCTTTGAAGGTATTTGACCACATTAAATTTTATTCACTTTCTCAGTAAACTGGTCCAATTGTATATAAAGTGCATACTTTTCAGATTTTATTTGAAAAATAAAATCAAATCAAGAAATGGAAATCTTTTGGTCTGTTTGTCCCATAAAATCCTAATACATTAAAGTTGAAGGAATTAGAAAGTTTTGTGAACTTTTGACTATTTCAAAGTTATATTGATTGCTGTGTATGACATTTTATTTGATAAATGTTGCAAGATTCACACAGATATTTTTAAGATTTTGTTTTTAGTTTGCTTGTATTTCAAATATTGTAGTACAAACAATGTAAAAACAAAATAGGGCACAAATTTCTGCAACAGCATTAAATTGCAACAAATAGCTGGAGAAGGAATATAAATGTACTGTAAAAATACAAAATATAAAAAAACCACATTAAAATCATAAAGTTAAATTAAAATATGTGATCCTTCCATTGTTATACCCGCTTATCTTCACAGGGTTGAGTGGAGCTGGTCCCTATCTCCAGCGGTCGTTGGGTGAGAAGCGGGACACGCCCTGTACAGGTCACCACTCCATCGCAGACAACCACACACACACACAAAACACACACAGCTAAGGACAATTTAGAGACATCAATTAAGATGTTTGTTTTTTGGACAATGGGAAGAACCTGGAGTACCCAAAGGGAACATGCACCGGGAGAACATGCAGACTCCTCAAAGCAAGACCCTAAGATTAGGACATTCTTGCTACCAAAAATATTTTAAAAATGTGTATTTTTGTTTTCTAATAGGATTTGGCTGCATTATGTTTTACACAATTTCCACCCAACCACTTTATTCTAAGCTATAAATCATTGGGCTATAGTAAAGTTCCTGAACTCAAAGCTCAGCCAGGAGCTAATGAGGATCTAGTTGTAAAGTACAACTTTATTTCAGCATTTCCTAATCCAGAATTGCTCTCAATGCCAAAATTCTCACTTAATTTTAGCTACGGAAAACAGTGAGCTGATAATTAAGTTACGACAGGTTAGCGGTGAACAACAGACTTTGATTATCATTTTGTGATGGTGAAACAGTCACTGAATTGTTGCCTCCTCATTTTATGACTGGCTAACCGTTTCGTTCGAAGTTCAACGATAAACTAGAAGTGGTAAATAGTTCATCAGCAGGTGACGAGCTCCTCATTACTTTGACCCCTCTTAGGATGTGTTCGAGAACCACAAAATTTGATGGGATTTTATGGATTTAGCAGTTTTTTTTTTTTTTTATTTTGTTCCCATTTCTTTGATCAAACATACAAATAGGGAACATAACAAAGGCTTATTTGTTCTTCTATCAGCCTTGAAATAATTTACCCCTGTGGTAAAATAATGTTTTCCATGCCTTAGCTTACGTGATCAAAACATTACCAATGACTGCTTTCATTTGTTAAAAATTACTTTTTATTGGAATAATACATATTCAACATAAAATCCACAGATTACAATTTTTTGTGTTCCCTGTTTAATTTTCAGTCTCTCACTATTATTATTACTATAACTGGTCATTTTTCTCTCCCTTGATTTTATGTTTATGATCACGTTAATAAATTGACAGAACAAAACAAGCTGCGCTACAACAAGAAAAAGTCGGTCTGAGGTCAATATCTTATAATTTTCTGTAATTATTGCTAAAATGTCTTAAAAAATTTCAATATTTCTCTTTATATTTCAAATGTGTAAAACTTAACTATTGCGAAGCATCGTTAAAACAATCAATAGTTAAAAAAATTTTAATTATGAACTGCAACAGCCGCATTTTTTTAATGTACCAAACAGTTTTTTCGCTTTATTTTCTATGTTGAGATCAGATAAAACAAGTCAGTGCATTCTTTTTTTTCAAATCATCCCTGGATATTTACAACTCCTCCATATTTTGTGGAGCTGAGGCCTGAAAGGTTAGGGCAAGGAAGCGCAAAGTCGCTTTGGTTGTTCTTCTCCTCGTCAGGGTCCATGTTTGACACCAAGTTAACTTTTCTCCTCTGCTGCTCGTCATTCCTGGACAGGAAGATAAAACCACAGAAGTCATGAGTGTATTGTCGTAGTACGTCTCTCTGATTAGGTTATGATTTCATTTTTTTTTTTTTTAAAAGAAAAATTCTGGCTATGAGATTTTTTGTTAGTTTTTGCTCTTTTTTTTCTGCTTTTTTATTTATTTCTTTTCTTTCTGTTTCTTGACTGAATTGATCTGCATGTCTCGTTTTCACCAGTTTTTCATGTAGTCTGAGTTTAACTTAAACACTGTGGTAGTCTGATGCTACGAAACTACTGTATGTAGAAACAAAGTATCAAAAAGAAACTAAGCATCTATTTCGTTCTAGCTAAACAATAAATGCAAAGCAAGCACTAGCTTTAATGCTCGTTTTCAGTTTTGGACTAAGACAAGTGTGTTCACAGGAAGGAACAAGAGGACAGAAATAAGAAAGCTTTTGATATTTTGCAATGATTGCTTTTTGGATACTAAATCAGCCTTTTGTGAGGCTGTTGCACTGAACAACTACAGACGTCAAAGTTCAGCATTTCTGCACCGTCGATTTTAACATTTCATACATTTAAAAGTCACACGCAAACCTAAAATAATTCTTGGCTTTCTGCATGGCGTTTCTATCTTTCTTTATGTGGTCTGGGAAAGACTGCAGACTCACACATTACCTGTCGTCCTCCGTAGACTGTGTTTCTGGAAGGAGCTCATCTTTCTCCTTCTGATTCCCATCAGCACTAGACAGAAAGAAAAACACTGACATAAGTAATAGAGTGGTGCAGTGAAAGGACAGATATATAAAAAAAATCACTGAAATTATTTTTTTTTCAAGGGGGGTTGTTCTTTTCCAGTCCACCTATAGAATAATCTCGAATGCATTGCCATATTCTGAAACTGTGCGGTTGCTTTCAAAATATATACAAAAAAATGTGAAACACATTTTTCCTCATTCGTACAGTACCAACATTTATAGAAACACTCTTTGGATGGTAGGTGGACCTTGCTGACCTCCTGTCCGAGACATAAGGACAGGGAAGAGTCAGTGGATGCCTTGTTGCTCTCCTGACACAGCGTGTTTGCACCTGAATAATGTCTGTTTCCTCGGTTCTTTACACAAACACACAGACATGAGTGGGACTGTGACAAATGAGCACATTTAATTATTGTTAATTAGGCCAATTCTTTCCCGGGCGTGCATTTCTAAACTATCATTTGCAAAGGAAGTTTTAATTTGGCTTTCACGAAATTGGCGAACTTGAAAATGTGAACATTTTCTGTTTAGCGATTATAATGAAATCACAAGACGTTACAGGGATTGTGAACATTTTAACATCGGTCTTAATAGACATGCAAATTTCAGTTGTTTTTTCCCTTTATGAATACTACACAATCACAAAAAAAAAATTAGTTTCATTTTTTGTTAATTCTTGACATACATCTCAGTTAGATGACAGAGTGCATTCTAAGTGTCACTGTGTGAAATATCCCTGATATTATTATCGACTAGAAAAATAATCTAGAGGTCACCGGCGACATTTTTAACATTTGCTGCATGGCATCATTTTCAAAGCACGGCATTTTAATGGGGCTTCTCCTTAGGCACCAGCCTTTTGGCTGTCAAGCTGTCAATGCAGAGCAGACGCTCCTGTGAGACCAGGATGCTTATGATAACGGGGGACCTCATGGAACGTCCAGGTGGCTGGTGAGCAGATGGTGAACATTAACATTGTACGGTGGCTCTATAAGGAAATTCTTTGATAACTCTTATGGGATATAGGTCACAGATAGGCTTTAATTTCCGTTCACACTTCGTACTATACAAACTTTCTAACCAACCAGATAACTATATCATCTGCTAGAGGTGCATTGTAGGCCAAACAAATCCAAAAGACTTCTGAAGATAACATTTTCATCACATAAAAATCTTTTATTTTGTGGGGTTTAGGTAATCATTACGGTAGTATGAATCTTAAATTGATCCAATGCGAACGTGAGAAAACAACTGCCATCATTTGGAGATGCAACCTTGGATTAAAAAAACTGTTTTGATACATTGCTTTATAGCCATTTTTAATTATTGGTAAACAAATAAATGATTAAGTAGACCCTGTTAAACAGCATGTACTGAGAATAGAATCGAATAGAACAGAATAGAATAGAATATTGTTTATTGTCTCACAGTAGGGAAAATTGTGGCATGTATTCTAGACTGAGAGGATGCATCTATATTATTACATAACTCACATAAACAGTAAACAAAATCCCTAGAAAGACATATAAAATACAAAATAATTTACTTTGACATTATCCTCAGGTCGCATGCTCTACTGAGATGTACAGGAATTAATTTCCATAATTAAGGTTAGTGAGAACCATTGAGGGGGCCCCCACTTCTTTCCTCAGGAGCAAATGAAATGATAACACCCCATAAGAACAAAATGATGCAGCTGCCAGAGCATCGTTTAGGAAGATTTATTAAGCCCTGAAGAGAAATATAAAGCCTAATGTATGCTGTGAAAGAAAAAAGAAAAAGAAAAACTCAAGAGTCAGCCTACAGTGAATCACTTATGAGCTATAGTAGGCACACGCATGCTAACACACATGAGTAGGAATCTAGACAAATACGGTACAACGCAAAAGTATTCACACCCCTTGAACTTTTTTTTTTCCATCAGTCAACTTTCTGTACTTTAGCACATTCAACAACAGCAACAAAAACCCAGCACAACCAATTCCATCCTGACTTTACCTCTAGAAGCTTCTATGTTAGGCGTCATTTTTGTTTATGTCAACAACAAGACTGAAGAAAGAGCATCATGGACACCCAGGGACACACCAGGGAGCTCAGGGATAGAGTTTTTAGAGAGACCCAAAGCGGAAAATACAGCACACATCAGTATCCAATCTTTTATCTAAAAGGAAAAAGCGTGGTACCTCTTCAGAATGATCAAGTGTTGGCCATCTACCCTAAACTGGAAGATCAGAGAAGTAAGAAAGAGGCCTGCTCTGGAGGAGCAGCAGAGATTCACAGGCGCTCTACAAATTTGGCTTTTATGTGTGAGAGGCCAGAAAAACAAAAGCCACTGCTGAAAGAAAGCCGCACAGAATCCTACGTAGACTTTTTTTTTCCATAAGGAAACACAGTAAATGTGTAGGAGAAGGTGCTTTTGTCAGAAACCCTGAAGTTGAGCTTCCAGCACTGCACATCACACTCGACACACCATCCCCACATTGAAACGTGTTGGTGGGTGCATTGTGCTGTGGAAATGCTTTTGTTTTGCAGGACCAGGTGAACTGCACCGTCAGAGCTGATGGGGTGATGGAGGGAGCAAAAATAGCCAGCAACTGGAAAAAAAAAAAAATTGTCAGAACACCCGAAAACTCGGAGTTTTGTTTCCGTGGCAAGACGAAATGTGTGTGTGTGTGTGTGTGTGTGTGTGTGTGTGTGTGTGTGTGTGTGTGTGTGTGTGTGTGTGTGTGTGTGTGTGTGACACAGGGGAGGAGGGTGTTTGGTAGGGGGACCCTCAAGGGTGTGGATTTTTTTGCGAGGCACTCTCTCCGCAATTCTCGATTCTGCCTTACACGTTACTCAGCTCGTGGTCAGAGAAGACGTTGTCCGTATCCACTGGCCGCTGTGCTGACCTCTCACCTTTGCCCCTCTTCAGGTGGGTGGTTCTGCTCCAAATGATTTCACAGACCAGATCAAAGTCATCTCTGGGCGCGTTTGGGTGAATCCATGTGCGACGCGGGAACGGAGCGAGGGCGCTGAAGCGTGCGCTGGTACGAAGTGGCTTCCAATGATCTTCTACCATTTTTTTTTCCTTTT